>MU686184.1:106829-193972 GCA_026770625.1 Nicotiana glauca | reverse complement strand
TACCTCTAGCAGCCTATTGGGCGTAGCAGCATGGATGACGCTGGGACTAGGTGAGTTGCATTGTTCGAGGCGACCTGCACCTAGTGTAGTTCCTTTCAGTATTTTGTATCCTATTCCCTGTCCACTGTATTTCGGATAGGTGTTGTATTTTATTCTCCTTATCAATAGTTGCTCATGTACTTGTGACACCGGGTTTCTGGGATGGTTTACAACGGATTTGTACTAATTGTTATTATTTAAATTTGGATTCAAGTAGTGAACTTTTATTTATGAAAATGGGAGGAAAAACCTTAGATTTTCAAAAGTATTAAAAGAGGAATTAATTGTCAAGTTAGTTGGCTGGCCTGACAGAGGTGTCCGGCGCCACCACGACCCTTTAATGGATTTTGGGTCGTGACAGTGTTACTTTGGAAAAGATTTTAATCAAATTTCTTTCCTTAATTGTCTCCTACCCGTTTGAAATCAGAATCCCTTGACTAAAGAGAGATTTTATGTGATTGATTGCAAACTATTCCCTTACCTTTTCTTACTTGTTTTTTGCACTATAAAGGGCGCGACCCTTTTACCCTTCTGCACTTAGAAAAACTTAGACAACCTGGAACCGGAAACCTTGGACCTTCAGTTCAATACTTTTAACTTACAATTTAGTACTTCTTTGAGTTCACTACTTGAGCACACATTATTCACTTGCAATTTGAATACTCTCGCAACATTCTATTCTCTTTTGAGATCTTTTTGGACTGTTTGCCTACAACTTGGTTTCTCAAGACTATTGTTTTACCTGTTTGTTTCCCTGAAACTGGTATGTCTCAATTTTGATTTCAGCTTCCTCCCTATGTGTTTACTTTATTGTTGCTACACTTTTGTCTACTTTGTTGTTCATGTTCTGTATTAAATACGCTACTATCCCTTTGCATTTGCTATTTTTTTTGAATTCCCCATACCCCTATTCCATTCTATGTGTTTGAGTTAAGGCTCATGGCCTTGCCGTATCCAAATTACTGCCCAGGTCTGAACCTGATCCTCAATGGATCCTAACTCCTAAGATTTGGCTAACAGGCTAGTCAGGGGTGTGTCATCACTCCTAATTGCTAGGCATGACCACCAGCCTACCATGGCCTTCCCTAACTCCCCCTCTATGCACTTACACTTACTCTTAGACTCTAAGTTCTGGGCCCCTTCTATGAGCCTTACCTTGGGACATTGAGTTTTCTCTGAACTTGGACATTTGAGGGCTGGCCCTTCCATACTACACTATAATCCAATTCTGCAATGTATTTGGGGTGTTAGCATTGCCCGGAGTCCCCTTAAGGCTCTTAGGAACTTTAACACATCCCAAATAAGAGAAAGGCTTTGGAAATCTGATCTTTGAAGTTGGTTTATTTCATAATTCAGACCTGGGGTCTGAATTAGGCTCTCCTTGGTTGGAATCTTTAATTTTTGATGTAATTATTTTTTGATTCATTCAGACCTATATTAATTTGTAATAACTTATGGGGTATATAGTGAAAAGGGTAGGGTCACTCATGTATGCATGTGGGTAGACATCATGTTCTTAGGCATTTATTCCCGCATATCTCATTCTGCTCTTCATCTATGCATTTCATGTAGAAATCCTGCCTATAAGTTGTTTCATTACTGCATTAGAAATCCTACCTATAAGTTATGCATTTCATTAGAAATCCTGCCTATAAGTTGTTTCATTACTGCATTAGAAATCATGGCTATAAGTTTCTGCACTTCTGCATATAGAAATCATGTCTATAAGTTTCTGCACTCCTGCATATAGAAATTATGTCTATAAGTTTCTGCACTTCTGCATATAGAAATCACGTCTATAAGTTTCTGCACTTCTGCATATAGAAATCATGTCTATAAGTTTCTGCACTTCTGCATATACATACGTTATTAGGAAAATAGTCTATAGGTTAAATTAATAACAAGTGGCATCCTAGATACCATGCCTATAGGATTCCTACATCCTGATAATTATTTTAAAACCAACAACGTTTAGAAATCATGCCTATAGGAGTAACCAGTTGAATCTGATTCGTCTAATTCATCTACAAGTCTAAAATCAGTAGTAATGTTGTTTAAAATCTGTAGAACTTACGTTTTTCTACAACCGGCAAGCCTTCTTTAAGTCAGTATATTTTGCATTGTTAGATATCATGCCTATAGCTGTCACCTAGGCAAGCCATTAGGTAATTGATTAACTGCATCAGTCTTTGATAATTACAACCAGGGGTAGGCCTAATTCAGACTTCTCATCTGAGAAATATGCGATAAATCAGCCATTCCTTAACATTTAAGTTTAATTCAGACCATAACCAGTATATGTAAGTCATGCTAAAATAATTTGTTGCTTTAAGTGAGGACGCACGTTTGTGCCTTCAAACTGCTATGTGTTTTCCCTTTACTGCTTTATGTGTTTTGTTTGTCGCATTAGAATTTTGTCCTTTTTTTTAAACTCTGAAAAGCCAAATCTCCCTCCCCTTTAGGATTAATAGTCCCTAATGCCTCAGGGACTGATAGGATTGGGCGGGTACTAGCATGACACAAGTAACGACACTATTCCGCGATTTAATACCTTAACGGGGTGGGTAAGGGTAGATATGGATATGATGACCACGCGATAACACCAAGTGTATAAATGGTTACCAGTAGTTGTGTGGGGTGATTCATGTTATTTATAAACCTAGGACCCCTTTCCCTCTTTATTTGTCTACTTCCTTTTTTTTTCCAGAATTTTAAAGTTGCTTATTTTTCAGTTCTTCAAATTCTTCTTTTGCTTCAATTACTTGCACCTATTATGCAAAATCTCTCTTTAAATTGCCCGATTTTTAATACTGTTTTTCTCAAAGCCTCCGCCCCTTTTGTTTCTTTTCTAATTTCCTTGCATTAATTATTTGACACCTTCCCCTTTACTTGTGCATCTTCGCTTTGATTATAAAATTACTTTCTTCCAAATTTCAGCACTCTTTAAAACTCATGTACTTCTTTTATTCGCAACCATTATGTGAAAGTACCTAGTATTTGCAATGCTTGCTTGTATTTATTGTTTGTATTTAAAGTCACAATTGTAGCATGGCCGGGAACCACATTAGTGGATCTTAAGGAGTGTTGAACACCTTCCCCTCGAGATAATTTCAAGCCCTTACCCATTCTCTGGTCGCTTTTTAAGTTAAATTTCTTCTTAGTGTCCTAATGCACTTAATCATTAGGTGGCGACTCTTCAATTCAAAAACCCAATTCCCAAAAGGAAAAGAGTTGTCCACCCAAATGTCATAAACCCGATTTTGCGAGGAAAATGGGGCATCGACAACATGGTGACTCTGATGGGGAGTTCTTTAAGGTTTTTACCATTTCACGCTATTTGTGACTTCATGCTTCTTTACATGTCTTCACTTGTTTTTAAGTATTTGTTCTTTATTCTAGTGTGAAACTAACTTGGCTCTTCGTTTCTTTTCTTTAATATTTTTTTTATCACTTTCCTTCAACGATGTTGTAAGTTATGAGAAACTGTTGTAATTATTACTTTATGAACGTGAAAATATGTGACAACTTGTAACTACATTTTTCAACATCATATTCCACTCGTGCCAAACAAAATACCATAGCAATGCTTATAATGAGTGGTTACGCCCTTCCGATATTATTACCCCCTAAATTTTGCAAATGTGTATTTGCGGTAAAACCAGTCGATCAACGGCGTAGTCGACAGTTCCGTACCTTTCCTTCTTGAGTTGTCCACTCAAGGGTACCAGTATAATACCCCATAGAAAATATTTCTCTTTGAATTATGCACCTACTGAGTCAGTTATGTTGTCCGCATAATGACTCTTGAAGATAGCCTTGTCCAAGTCCACTAGGTTTCCCTGAAACCCAAACGGACCTTATCACATTCTGTGCATTTATTTGGAGAACTAAATGCTTGCTATGCTAATTGTTGATATTAAATAGTCGAGTCTGGTGGGGGTAAGGGACTAACCTTTTTGCCTTGCAAAAAATGAGTCACGAAGTCCCTAAATTCGGTATGGTTACCAACATCCACCCAAATTGCTGAATTGGTGGGGAGATCTTCATTCCAGCGATCAAGCTCTTGTCAGGAAGCATCTAGGAAACCTGCATTCTCTCCTAGAAATTCAACCTAACAACAAAATCATAGAAGCTGCAACTCTATTTTGGGATTGTGATCGGTCGGTATTTCGCTTTGGAGACATTGAGATGACACCTTTGCTTGAGGAAATAGGAGGACTAGCTGGGATACCGTGGGAAACTCTGGGTTTGCTAATGCCGGAAAATCGCAAGGGTAGGGGTTTTCTCAAAATGATGGGTCTAAAGAAGAATACCGACTTGACATGTTTGAGGGAGTCATACATTCCCTTTGACTATTTGTATGAAAGGTACGGTCACAGCAAATCTTATGGTACTTATCCTGACGAGTTCGCCCTTACCTCATTGGGGCACATCCATTGAAGGGTCTTTGTCTTCATGTTCTGTTTCTTGGGGATGATAGTGTTTCCAATGAAGAAAACAAGAATCCATACCAGGCTAGCCATGGTCACCAAAACCTTAATGGAAGGAATTAACGGGAAGCTATTCAGTCTTGTACCAATGATAGTTGTAGAAATATACCGAGCTCTAGAAAGGTGTCAATAGGGGGCCAAACATTTCGAGGGTTGTAATTTGCTACTCCAACTATGGCTCATGGAACACCTCTAAAAGGGTAAATACCGACAGGAAATCCATCGTAGAGACTGGGATGATCATATCGCTTTTCATCACCCAAAACGAATGAATTACATGCCCAACATGTTCGCCCAACCAGAGAATGCTAGAGAATGGGTCAAACTCTTTGACAATCTAACTGAGGACCGAGTGCAATGGATGTTCGAGTGGTTCCCTACTGAAGAATTCATCATTCGATCTAGGGATGCACCATTTCTTATACTATCAGTTTGAGAGGAACTTATCCTTATGTCCCTCTTCGAGTCATGAGACAGGCAGGTAGGAAGCAGGTTATACCAAGGGTCGACAAGATGAGTCACTACCGAGCCGACTTCCAGGATAACGATAGTCCGTATAGGTGCCAGGCTCAGCATATGTGGCATTGTAAAATTCTCTTAGGAAAAGGCACCATCAAACCAGATCGCTACTATGCTAGTTGCACCCCACACTATTTAGGTTGGCTGGAAGACAATCACAACGATTTGGGTCAGCCCGGGTTTGTTCGAGGTCACAGGATCATTGATGAAAAGGCTGAAACACAGGTAAAATACAACCAATTGCGCAAGTGGATGCAGGAATGTGAAAATGAGCACCGTAAAATACAAGAAGCCAATCAAAAACTAATTGGAGAATGGGAGGATATGGCTGTCAGCGCCAACAAATGACTGATCCGCGTGGAGCGAGGCATAGTAGAACTGGAAAAGAAGTTTCTGAAGGAAATGAAGGCAGACATCTAGCTAAGGCCTACTTCCTGCTAGGACTGCGCAAGCTGGGAGAGCTGTACGAGGGTGCCAACACTGCCGAATCTGGGGAAGGTCCTTCTGTGACCAAATAGATAGGAGTTTTCTTTTCCTTTGAAAATTTTATAAGGCCTATGTCCATTAGTGACATTTTATTCCATGTTATTTAGTGTCATTTTAGGATTTGTCTTATTTTCTTATCAATAAAATGAGGCATTTAGCATTCTAAGTTCTTCAAATTTACTTGTCGCTAGGCCTACCTCGGGCACAACAAGGTCCCCAAAATTAGGACACACTTTATCTTTCCTGCACTACATGTTTAAATATTGCAACATCTTTTCTTGTAATCCTTACTAACTTGTTACCTTTTTTGTTTTTACTTTTGTTTATTCCCCTACCCAAAGGTTAGTTTGTGAACTCTGGCAATATTAGCATATTTTACCAGATCCAGGGGCCCTCCACCTACTCCTCCTCCCAGTCCCGCCAAACACAAAGGCAAAAGAAGAATGGAAGATTCAAGCAACTCAGCTGAACGGGTAGAGATCACTCATAGTGCCATGGTCCCCACGGAGAATGCTTCTCAAATAGAACAAAAGTTACTGAAATTCCAAGAAGAGCTTGATCAAGTCCGGAATTTGGCAAGTGTGTCATTTTCCCTTGCCGCCCCTGAAGTTGCTCAGAATCCTGTACCTTCACAAAATGTCCCTAAGCAACCCGCTCCTCATCACCATTGCAATACTTGCCACACTCCCAATAACACTCTACTGTTCATCCCGGAACCATTGAACTCCACAAATGACCACTGCCACAACCAACACAATACCCCCATCTATGTGGAAGCTGTGTCGCATCCTACGCAACCCATCTCAAGCACACTCGAGTCCGATAATAAAGACTTGCTCATCAAAAATTTGGCTGAAGAACTTAAGAAGCTGACCACCAGGATCCAAGGTGTTGAAGATAGTAAAGAAATTGAGGGGCTAAACTATGAAGATATATGCATACATCCCGATATCGAACTGCCCGAGGGGTATAAACCTCCCAAGTTCAAAATGTTCGATGGTACAGGGTATCCCAGAGTTCACTTGAGGACATACTACGACAAGCTGGTCGGAGTAGGAAAAGATGAGAAGATCCGCATGAAGCTTTTCAGAGGAGCCTGAAAGGAGATGCTCTATCTTGGTACATTAGTCAAGACCCAAAGAAGTGGTCAAACTGGGTTAGTATGGCGTCCGACTTCATGGATAGGTTCAGGTTCAATATGGAAAATGCACCGGATGTGTTTTACATTCAGAATTTAAAGAAGAAACTCACAGAAACGTTCCGCGAGTATGCCACTCATTGGAGATCAGAGGCTGCTAAGGTTCGACCCGCTTTAGGGGAAGAACAAATAAACAAATTTTTCATCTAGGCTCAGGATCCGTAATACTATAAAAGACTGATGCTGATTGAGAACCATAAATTTTCTGACATTATCAAGCTAGGAGAAAGGATTGAGGAAGGTATCAAAAGTGGTATGGTTACTAACTTTAAAGCTTTGCAATCCACCAACAAGGCTTTGCAGTCCGGTGGTACATCCAAGAAGAGAGACGTAAGTGCCATAATGGTTGCACAGAGAACCAAATCACATGTCAAATACCAAACCTACCTGATATCTCCACTTACATATCAACCCACTCCAAATTTCCAAAAAACCCGCACCTTCCTACCAAGCTCCACCACCTACCTATCAATCGCCTCCACCTCCTACATACCAACCTGTTTCACCCTAATATTCCCAACCCGCACACGTCTACCAAGCTTACAACACTCAACCATCCCACTATCAATCACCTCCCGCTCACCAAAATTTTCAAAGACCTCGACCAAATTTCGATCGCAGACCTCCTAAACAGTATACCGCCATTACCGAACCAATAGACCAGCTGTATGAAAGACTCAAAGCTACTAGTTATGTCACCCCTATCCCTGCTATAACCCCTGGAAACCCAATGGGTCAAACCAAATAAAACCTGTGCATACCATTCTGGCATGAAGGGGCATACCCTTGATAAATGCCGCTCTCTGAAGGACAAGATCCACGCTTTGATTGACAATAGGATCATCGTGGTAAAGGAGCCTGCTCCGAATTTTCGCAACAACCCTCTACTAGACCACAAGGGTAGAGGTGTTTATATGATTGAAATAGAGGACGACTGGGATCCCAAAGGATCAATCGGTTTGATCACGGAAGTTGACAATCCAAAGAAACGAACAATCACTCTTAATCTGATTGTAGTCCAAATTCAGCCTTCTGAAGATGCTGAGGTGAACATGTCCATGCCACTTGAGTTTGAAACGCTAGCCTCTGCAAATACGCCGACACCAATTGAGGTCGAGTTTGGGACCACAAAGGCGCCTGAGCCATTTGAAGTTTTCATATTACCTTCCAAAGCTAGGGTGCCCATCCTAGTAGCAATGACAGCCATAACACCATTCCACACAAAAGCCATACCGTGGGACTACACAGCCGAGCAAAAAGGAAGGGGAAAGCCAAGTTTGGGGAAACAATTGCAGCATAGGGTATGACAAGAACGGGCAGGGTTTATACTCCAAAATACTTGGCTGAGTCAAGTAAGCAGAACTTTGGTCGACAATCCATCATTGAAATCGGGCCCAATGATCTCTGGAGAAAGATGCAAGCAAAGGAATACTCAATCATTGACCAGCTGAACAAAATACTGGCCCAGATCTCTATCCTGGCTTTGCTACAGAGTTCCGATGCACACAAAACTGCCTTATTGAAGGTGCTGAATGAGGCATATGTACCAAGCAACATCACTGGAGGAGAAATGGCAAAATGGTAGATCAAGTGTTGGAAAGTCACAAAATCACCTTCCACGAGGATGAGCTGCCACAGGAGGGATTGAGTCACAATAAGGCATTGCATATCACGGTGCTGTGCGAAGATTATTTTATTACCAGGATCATGGTTGATGGAGGGTCCAGTCTCAATATTTTCCCGTTGGTAACACTCGGGACATTAGGAAAGGGCTGCATGAAATAAATGATGGGGCCATCAACGTTAAGGCTTTCGACGGTTCTCAAAGGTCCACTATTGGAGAAATTAGCTTACGTTTGCCAATGGGTCCAACTTGGTTTGATATTGATTTTCAAGTAATAAACGTGTCAGCGTCTTACAATCTATTGTTAGGACGACCATGGATTCATGCCGCTGGGGCCGTGGCATCAACACTACATCAGGTAGTAAAATTTGAGTGGAATCACCAGGAGGTGATCATTCATGGTGACGGTAGAAATCCGATATACAGCCACCAAACCATCCCAACAATTGGAGGAAGAAGAAGGATAGGTGGGGAAACTTACCACCACATCGAGTGAGTCAACGCCATCGATAAAGATAAATGGTGGGATAACAAAATTGAAAGTATACTGAATTGGAGCGGGTATGAGTCTGGCAAAGGACTTGGCAAGAATCTCCAGGGAATCAATCAGCCCATCAAGCTCAAGAAGAACGGCACCACCTTTGGATTGGGATATGAGTATACCTGGAAAGAATTCAAGGAATGGTCGCCACCCTGGCACGGTCCTTACTATCTATTTGAGCAGCCGATACCCTATCTGGAGCAGACTTTCCAACCGGCCGAAATCATCTATGGGTCAAAAGAAGAAGAAGCATTAGCAGCAATGAGGAACTTGTTCTTGGAAGATGATGATATGGACTGCTGTGTCATTTTTGAGGAGGAGTGGGAGGAAGGCCCTTCCATACAGGCTGTAAACAAAGGAGCATGCCTCGATAATTGGACCGTTAAAACCACCAGAGCCCGGCGTGCCTCGGAGTAGCAAGGCTGAACAAAGCACCACGCACTATTTTATTTTACTAGTTTATTTTCCTTTTGCATTTTTATTTTTCGCAAGAAAGAGCTCCCATGTTCGAAACATTTATGGAATTTATTAAAGTATTTCAGTTTCTTATAAATTTTATGCTTATTTTTTTCATTAATTTACTCAAACAACATCACCATTACTTATCTTGATGAACCAATGACTCTGACATGCAACGAGACAATGCAACAAACGGACATAGATTCAGAGGAAGATGATATACCGGAAGAGATTGTTAAGGAAGTTGAGAATTTTGAAAATAGACCTAAGTCCAACTTGGACGAGATTGAGATTGTCAACTGGGAGATGTAGAAAACATCAAAGAAACACGAATCAACGTCCATTTGTCACCATCAGAAAAGAAAGAATATACAGAGTTCCTAAGAGAGTATGAAGACATATTCGTCTGGTCATACGATGATATGACTAGTCTGAGCACATCCATTGTGGCTCACAAATTGCCGACTGATCCGGCCTGTCCGCCAGTGAAGCAGAAGCTCAGAAGTTCAAGCCAGATAAGAGTTTAAAAATCAGGGAAGAAGTCACTAAGCAGGTCAAAGCTAAGGTTCTTAGGGTAGTAGAGTATCCGAGATGGTCAGCTAACATTGTGCAAGTACCAAAGAAGGACGGGAAGGTTAGAGTCTGTGTCGACTACCGGGACCTCAACTGGGCCAGTCCTAAAGATGACTTTCCCTTGCCAAACATACACATCTTGATTGACAACTGCGCCAAGCATGAGCTGCAGTCATTCGTTGATTGTTTTGCTGGATACCACCAGATATGGATTGATGAAGAAAATGCTGACAAAATGGCCTTCATTACACCGTGGGGGATGTATTGTTACAAGATGATGTTGTTTGGGTTAAAGAATACTGGAGCCACCTACATGAGGGCCATGACTACTTTTTTCCATGACATGATACATAAGGAGATCGAAGTGTATGCAGACAATGTCATTATTAAGCCCAAGAAAGCCACTGATCACATGGAAGATTTAAGGAAATTATTTAATAGACTGAGAAAGTACAACCTGAAACTGAATCCCGCCAAATGTGCATTCGGGGTTCCTACTAGAAAACTGTTTGGGTTCATTGTGAGTCGACGAGGAATAGAACTGGATCCATCGAAGGTCAAATCTATTCAAGAATTGCCACCGCCAAATAACAAAAAAGAAGTAATGAGTTTCTTGGGGAGACTTAACTACATCAGCCGGTTCATAGCGCAGTATACTGTCATCTGTGAGCCAATCTTTAAGATGCTGAAAAAGGATGCCGCTACCAAATAGACTAACTACTACCAAAAGGCATTCGACAAAATCAAGGAGTACTTGTCAACATCGCCAGTTTTGGTCCCGCCCGAGCCAGGTAGACCCCTAATACTCTACCTTGCGGTATTAGATGGAGCGTTTGGTTGTGTTCTGGGGCAGCATGATAAAACAGGGAGAAAAGAGCAGGCCATCTATTATCTCAGCAAGACGTTCACCCCGTATGAGGCCCAATATTCTCTGTTGGAATGCACCTATTGTGCCCTGACTTGGGTAGCTCAGAAATTGAGGCACTATTTCTGTGCTTACACCACGTATCTCATATCAATAATGGACCATTGAAGTACATCTTCCAGAAGCCCATGCCCACTAGAAGGTTAGCCAAGTGGCAGATCCTGCTGAGTGAATTCGACATTATCTACGTAACTCAGAAAGCAATCAAAGGACATGCATTAGCAGATCACCTTGCCGAAAACCCTGTGGACGGAGAATATGAGCCTTTAAATACCTATTTTCCTGATGAGGAGGTATCATTCGTAGGAGAAGACATTGAAGAATCCTATGACGGTTGGAGGACGTTTTTCGATGGAGCCACAAATTTCAAAGGAGTTGGAATAGGGGAAATCCTAGTATCAGAAACCGACCATCACTATCCGGTATCTGCCAAACTCAAGTTCCCCTGCACCAATAATATGGCCGAGTATGAAGCTTGCATCTTAGGGTTCAAGATGGCCATTGACATGAACATCCAAGAGTTGCTAGTGATTGGAGATTCAGACTTAATTATACATCAAGTCTGGGAAGAATGGGAAACCAAGAACTCAAAGATACTCCCATACTTGCATCATGTACAGAAGTTGAGGAAGAGGTTCACAAAGAAAGAAATCTGGCATGTTCCCAGAGTCTAGAATGTGTTTGCCGATGCATTGGCTACCCTATCATATATGATTCGGCATCCAGATAAGAACTTTATAGACCCTATTCTAGTGAAGATTCATGATCAGCCAGCCTACCATGCTCATGTCGAGGGAGAAGTAGATGGAAAGCCTTGGTTTCACGACATTAAGGAATATTTAGCCAAAGGAGAATATCCAGATCTTGCAAATGCTACTCATAAATGCACTCTTAGAAGATTATCCAACAATTTCTTCCACAGTAGGGGAATCATGTATATGAGGACTCCGGATTTGGGTTTGCTAAGGTGTGTTGATGTGAAGAAAGCATCTAAACTGCTAGAGGAAATTCATGCCGGGACCTGTGGTCCACATATGAACGGTTTTGTCTTAGCCAAGAAGATACTTCGAGCTAGTTATTTTTGGATTACTATGGAGACGGACTGCATCCAGTATGTCCGAAAGTGCCACCACTGTCATATCCATGCAGACATGATAAATGTGCCTCTAAATGAGCTCAATGCAACAAGCTCGCCCTAGCCATTTGCCCCATCAGGAATAGATGTTATCGGACTAATCGAACCTGTCGCATCAAATGGACACAGGTTTATCCTAGTAGCCATTGACTATTTCACCAAATGGGTTGAAGCAACATCTTACAGAGCAGTGACCAAGAAAGTCGTGGCAGACTTTGTCCGTGACCATATCGTTTGCCGATTCAGGATTCCAGAATCAATCATTACTGATAATGGCTCCAACCTCAACAATGACTTAATAAAAGCCATGTGTGAAACCTTCAAGATCAAACACAAGAATTCTATAGCCTACAGACCTCAGATGGATAGAGCCGTAGAAGCAGCCAACAAAAACATCAAGAAGATACTGAGGAAGATGGTAGAAAAACATAAGTAGTGGAATGAGAAGCTATCATTTGCTTTATTGGGGTATCGCACCACAGTCCACACATCAACTGGTGCAACTCCTTATATGTTGGTTTATGGTACAGAAGCGGTCATTCCCGCCGAAGTAGAAATTCCCTCCCTAAGGATCATACGGGAAACAGAAATCGATGATGCAGAATGGGTAAAGAGCTGTTACGAACAGTTAGCCCTCATAGATGGTAGAAGAATGAATGCAGTGTGCCATGGCCAGCTTTATCAGAACATAATGATTAGAGCCTTCGACAAAAGAGTCAAGCCAAGACAGTTAACACAGGGGTAGCTTGTGTTAAAGAAAATTTTCCCGCATCAAGATAAAGCCGAAGGAAAATTCTCTCCCAACTGGAAGGTCCATACGTGGTTCACCAGGTTCTAACAGGAGGAGCCCTCATACTTGTAGAAATGGACGGAGAAGTTTGGCCAAAACCAATCAATTCAAATGCAGTCAAGCGATACTACGTGTAGCATTTACGATTTCCTTATATGATGTAATTTGAACTACGTCTGACCTGATTCCCGTTTAAGAGGGTATACGTAGGCAGACTTATGGGTTCAGTAACAATTCAATAAAATTTTCATCCCCCCCACAATGGGAAACTGGGGCAGAATTTTATGGAGGACCCTCAAAATTCTAAAGTAACTTCAGCCGATCATCGCAAGCAGCCGTCAGAAGTATCAACCCAGTAAACTGGGGCAGAATTTTGAGGAGGACCCTCAAAATTCTGGAGTAAGAGAGGTTGGAATGTATTGAACCGCGTCACAGTCGCCGGTTCATCTAAAGAAAACTACTTTTTTCATTATGTATTTATGTTACATTTTACTAAATAACACATGTCTATTATCAAAATTGCTTTGTTTAGCAGCGCTACCCTGATGATACACAACATCACTGAAAACAGAGCCAAGCAAGACATGCAAAGTTCACGGGGATACGAACTAACCTTTCCCTTCTAGAAAACTCACGATTTTTCTTTGGATGCAGGCATCCAAGTTGCAAATCACCGAATGCATTTATACACTCATATTTTTCGGGAATACGACCGTCAAAACCATCACCTATTTACAATTGCTATCCGTACACGGCATCCCCAACAGCCACAATATCACAATCAGCTATCAGCTATCAAGCCATCAGCTAAGAGATTTTATTACTGTTTGCGTTTTACTTTTCTGCATTGCATAAGGCTACCTTTCTGCCTTTCGAGGTTAAGCTCTACCTCCATCTGCATTCTCTGCATTGCATAAGGCTACCTTTCTGCCTTCCGAGGATAAGCTCTACCTCCATCTGCATTCTCTGCATTGCATAGGCTACCTTTCTGCCTTCCTAGGTTAAGCTCTACCTCCATCTGCATTTTTCTGTATCGCATAAGGATACCTTTCTACCTTTCAAGGTTAAGCTCTACCTCAATCTGCATTTTTCTGCATTGCATAAGGCTACCTTTGTGCCTTCCTAGGTTAAGCTCTACCTCCATCTGTATGGCTGAAATATCGCCACTTTATTTTTTTCTTGCATGGCTGAAATATTGCCACTTCATCCTGCATCGGTTGAAAGATCGCCATTTTATTTATATCTTTTCGCATGGCTAAAATATCGCCACTTCATTTAAATCCTACATCGGCTGAAAGATCGCCTTTTTATTTATATTTTTTGCATGGCTGAAATAGCGCCACCTCATTTACATCTTGCATCGGTTGAAATACCGCCACTTTATTTTTCTGCACGGCTGAAATAGCGCCACTTCATTTACATCTTGCATCGGCTGAAATGTCGCCACTTAAATCCTGCATTGGCTGAAATACCGACTCCTTTTATTTATGTCTTGCATCGGCTGAAAGATCGCTACCTTCTGCATTTCATGGGCTCAAAGATTTCCAAATTGTCCGAAGGCGTCATTGTTCGGAGGCATCATTTTCATAGCCCGAGAACGCCATGCCATGGCCTGAGGACCCCATTTTATCTTTTTCATATCATTATTCAAAGGCATCATAGTTCGGAGGCATCATTTTCATAGCCCGAGAACATCATTTCATAGCTTGCGAGCCCTTTATTATACGCTTCATGGCCCAGGACATCATGATCCGAGGACGTCATCCTAATCGTCCAAAGACATCATTCATCGTCCAACGGGAACTTGCATCATGTTTAAATTTATGCACAATATATGTTCGCATTGCTCATTTGCAAGTAAACTGTCTAGCAACGGCCGTCTAAGCAGGAGCGATCCCCCCTAGTTCCCGCAGCCTACTAGACTTTGACCGTCCTTCCCAACCTGCATATCACGTCTGTTTTTGAAAATCTCCATCGGCATATTCCGTCGTTGGGTCACGAACTACATACGGCCTGATTCCTGTAAGACCAGGGATATATAGGCAGCTCAGGAACTAGAGCACGGTCAATCGCTTCAAACCATTCCGTTCAGTCAAAATTGGCAATCATATCTTTACCCGACAACTCTTTCATCCTTCCCGGGTAAAGAGGGGCAGCTGTTGATACACAATTTTTTCCAATGTATTTCTATATATATAAAATACTTTCAAAATAACACATATATTCATATATAAGCATGACCAAGTGTTTTGGTATTTTTCCTAATTTTTTTAAAGATTTTTAAAATCAATTTATTGCCCATTTTAGCAGTACAAAAATCAGTAATTATTCCCAAAACTATCAATTTTGTTGAATAATTTATTTTATTCCCAACTTTACACCAAAATATAGTTAAGGTGATTTTTGTACATTTTTATAAATTTATCTATTTTTTAAAAGACTAAATTGCCTATAATTGCAATTTTAGACTATTTTATGTTTAATAGCATTTTAACTATAAAAATGGGTTCCAATATTTTTAAATTAATATTTATGTGTTATTAACTGACTCAATACTTTTAATTTACTTTTAAAATCATGTTTACTATTTTTATAAAAATAAAAGGGAAAACTGGCTATTTAAGATTTAACCTCATTTCTTTGCAATTATAGCCTATTTACATTTTAATTTTAGCCTTCAAATTGACACAATCCCAACCCAACTTAGACCGGCCGAATTCTATCTTTACCCAACCCCTTCACCCATTTATTTAACCCGCCCGGTTCCTATTATCAATCCAGGCCGTTGATCATTTTGATCAACGACCGTAATTTCCCCTACCATTTTAATGCCCTAATCCCTCATTTCATTTTGATAGCCGCCTTTGAATCCCATTGTCTCTCAAACTCTCTCGAAGGTTCTTCGAACCCTAATTGTCTCCGACCCTTTTTCCACCATACTTTCACCGGAATCCATGGCTTCTCAGGCCATGGATGGGTTGTACTCACCCCTCTCCACCATTAGACCTTGGGAGTTCGAGGTTTTGAAGTTCGACTTTGATGGTTCTCTTTCAGATCTTCGCAGATTTTTGGTTCTATGGCTTCTCCGGCCATGCTCCAGCATATTCAAGCACGAGAAGCCCGATTCCTGACCTCTTCGACCCAGGATCTGACTTTTCCAAACCTTTCTCATTTTCTAGGGTTTCTCCGAAACCCCAAGCTATTCGAGGTTTTTCTCTGTTTATTTTCTTAGATCTATGGTATGTTTGTGTTCTACTAGACCTCTAAATTGTTTTCCCCAAATTTTCTTTTCAAAATCATTTATTTTCAATTTAGGATTTCCGAAAGGTTTTCAAAAAATATCTTTCTGATTCTTGTTGTTCTTTCCTTTATGTGTGTTTGTCTATACTATGCTTATATATTTTCTTTTAACTACGCGTGTGTTTTTCTTCCGCTTGATCTTTTTCTACTATACATGTTACTCCTGTGCTCACATACTAATCCTTGTTATGTTTTCCTTACTCTTCTACTATATGTGTTTACTGTTGAGTTCTTTGATTTTGTTTGCTTTAATAGACTCTGTTTGTGTTCTTTCTAAGCATGTTTCATCTACTGTGGCTTAAGTTTACACCACTTGCTTAAGTTTTGACTTTTCTAAAACATGCTCTTTTATGCTCTTAAATCAGCTTTCTTTCTTTGTTGTTTCAAACTTGCTATCATATTTGTTTTGTTTCTCATGAGGCTCTGAAACAAACTTTTTAGTCTGTTTCAATGGTTTGCCTTCTCATATCTATGTCTGATTCAATTTGAAACTCTAGGATTTGGGGGTTTTCTTTGGCAAGTTTGATTTGGTGTTTGGACTAGGGTTCTGTATTGGAACCCTGGACTCTCAGACTTACTATGAGTGTACAAACTGAGCTTGTATCCCTTTGTCTGCTTTATTTATGAGAAATTCTTCTTGCAAAAAAGGGTTCTTGCCAGTAATTGATTGATTTCGAAATCCTTTTAATAGGTCCTGACTAATTGGTAGTAATTTTCCTTTAATTGAACCTTCTTTACCTTTTCCTGACTTGGTTCAGTCGAACAAAGCCTGTGATTTTGATTTTACAGACTGTTTGATTGATTCCCTTTCCTTACTTGTCACAAACCTTGTACCACTAGTTTTTTCCATAAATAAATTCCCATGTATTTACCCTTTTTTATTACTTTGGGAAAGATTTTAGTCAAATTTCTTTCCTTAATTGTCTCCTACCCATTTGAAATCAGAATCCCTTGACTAAAGGGAGACTTTATGTGATTGATTGCAAACTATTCCCTTACCTTTTCTTACTTGTTTTTTGCACTATAAAATGGGCAAGACCCTTTTACCCTTCTTCACTTAGAAAAACATAGACAACCTGGAACCAGAAACCTTGAACCTCCAGTTCAATACCTTCAACTTACAATTCAATACTTCTTTGAGTTCACTACTCGAGCACACATTATTCACTTGTAATTTGAATAGTCTCTCAACATTCTATTCTCTTTTGAGATCTTTTTGGACTGTTTGCCTGCAACTTGGTTTCTCAAGACTATTATTTTACCTGTTTGTTTCCCTGAAACTGGTATATCTCAATTTTGATTTCAGCTTCCTCCCTATGTGTTTACTTTACGGTTGCTACACTATTGTCTACTTTATGTTCATGTTCTGTATTAAATATGCTACTATCCCTTTGCATTTGATGTTTGTTGTGAATTCTCCATACCCCTATTCCCTTCTATGTGTTTCAGTTAAGGCTCATGGCCTGGCCGTATCCAAATTACTGCCCAGGTCTAAACCTGATCCTCAATGGATCCTAACTCGTAAGATTTGGCTAACAGGCTGGTCAGAGGTTTGCCAACACTACTAATTGTTGGGCATGACCACCAGCCTGCCATAGGTTTCCATAACTCCCTCTCTATGGACTTACACTTACTCTTAGACTCTAAGTTCTGCCCCTTTCCTATAAGCCTTGCCTTGGGACCTTGAGTTCCCTTTGAACTTGGACATTTGAGGGCCGGACCTTCCATACTACACTATAATCCAATTTTGCAATATATTTGGGGTGTAAGCATTTTTCGGAGTCCCCTTAAGGATCCTGGGAACTTTGACACACCCCAAATAAGAGAAATGCTTTGGAAATCTGATCGTTGAAGTTGGTTTATTTCATATTTTAGACCTGGGGTCTGAATTAGGCTCTCCTTTGTTGGAATCTTTAATTTATGATGTAATTTTTTTTTCTTGATTCATTCAGACCTGTAATAATTTATAATAACTTATGGGGTATATAGTGAAAAGGGGAGGGTCACTCATGTATGCATGTGGGTAGACATCATGTTCTTAGGCATTTATTCCTGCATATCTCTTTCTGCTCTTCATCTATGAATTTCATGTAGAAATCCTACCTATAAGTTGTTTCATTACTACATTAGAAATCCTACCTATAAGTTATGCATTTCATTAGAAATCCTTCCTATAAGTTGTTTCATTACTGCATTAGAAATCATGTCTATAAGTTTCTGCACTTCTGCATATAGAAATCATGTCTATAAGTTTCTGCACTCCTGCATACAGAAATCATGTCTATAAGTTTCTGCACTTATGCATATAGAAATCATGTCTATAAGTTTCTGTACTTCTGCATATAGAAATCATGTCTATAAGTTTCTGCACTTCTGCATATACATACGTCATTAGGCGAACAGTTTATAGGTTAAATTAATAACAAGTGGCATCCTAGATACCATGCCTATAGGATTCATGCATCCTGATAATTGTTTTAAAACCAACAACGCTTAGAAATCATGCCTATAGGAGTAACCAGTTGAATCTGATTCGTCTCTTTCATCTACAAGTCTAAAATCAGTAGTAATGTCGTTTAAAATCTGCAGAACTTACATTTTTTCTACAATCGGCAATTAAGTCAGTACATTTCGCATTGTTAGATATCATGCCTATAGGTGTCACCTAGGCAAGCCATTAGGTAATTGATTAACTACACCAGTCTTTGATAATTATAACCGGGGGTAGGCCTAATTCGGACTTCTCATATGAGCAATATGTGATAAATCATCCACGCCTTAACGTTTAAGTTTAATTCAGACCATAACCAGTATATGTAAGTCATGCTAAACAATTTGTTACTTTAAGTGAGGAGGCCTGTTTGAGCCTTTAAACTGCTATTGTTTTCCCTTTACTGCTTTATGTGTTTTGTTTGTCGCGTTAGAAATTTTTCCTTTTTTTAAACTCTAAAAAGCCAAATCCCCCCCCCCCCAGGATTAGTAGTCCCTAATGCCTCTGGGACTGATAGGATTGGGGCGGGTACTAGCATGCAATAAGTAACGACACTATTCCGCGATTTAATACCTTAACGGGGTGGGTAAGGGTAGACATGGATATGATGACCACACAATAACACCACGTGTATAAATGATTACCGGGTGTTGTGTGGGGTGATCCATGTTATTTATAAACCTAGGACCCCTTTCCCTCTTTATTTGTTTACTTCCTTTTTTTTTCTTCAGAATTTTAAGGTTGCTTATTTTTCAGTTCTTTAAATTCTTCTTTTGCTTCAATTACTTGCACCTATTATGCAAAATCTCTCTTTAAATTGCCCGATTTTCAATACTGTTTTTCCCAAAGCCTCCGCCCCTTTTGCTTATTTTCTAATTTCCTTGCATTAATTATTTGACCCCTTCCCCTTTACTTTTGCATCTTCTCTTTAATTATAAAATTACTTTCTTCCAAATTTCAGCACTCTTTAATACTCATGTACTTCTTTTATTCGTAACCATTATGTAAAAGTATCTAGTATTTGCAATGCTTGCTTGTATTTGTTGTTTATATTTAAAGTCACAATTGTAGCATGGCCGGGAACCACACTAGTTGATCTTAAGGGGTGCCTAACACCTTCTCCTCGAGATAATTTCAAGACCTTACCCATTCTGTGGTCCCTTTTTAAGTTTAATTTTTTCTAAGTGTCCTAATGTACTTAATCATTAGGTGCGACTCTTCAATTCAAAAACCCAATTACCAAAAGGAAAAGAGTTGTCCTCCCAAATGTCATAAACCCGATTTCGCGAGAGAAAGGGCGCATCGACACACATCGAAGAGTGCATATACGTCCATGAACATTTAGTCACTTATTTTCTTACTGTGAGTGATACATACCACCATGAAATTGTGGAACTGATGGAACAAACTAAACATCAACATTCCTAGGGAAATATTCCCCCTGCACAACAATGAAACTACACATGTGAGCGAGAATAAACAAAACAATTGTATCATCCCCAAAGAATTTGCTGATAAGGAAGAGTATACTATGATTGGTCAAAGTGTATGTGGGGATACTGCACAATAACAAGTTGGCAGGATAGCCGGGGATAAATGTACCAAGTTGAAAGGAAATAATAGTTCTTCCGTTGGTTGTAATCCCTTTAGGAAATAAAAGCACTCGGGAAATGATTGCTAGATGCCTTTTTCATGACCCAAAATCCACTAAGAGTCGTGATGGCACCGGACACCCACACGTCCAAGAAAACTCCTCATCCCTTTGCAAGAAGTGGGGGGAGGGAGCCTTGAAATTTCCTCAATCTTGGCTTTGTCTACTTCAATCCCATGCTTAGAAATTTTTTGACCCAACACTATGCCCTCTTCAACCATGAAGTGGCATTTTTCCAAATTAAGAACGAGATTTGTGTCTTCACATCGGGCCAAGACTCTATCCAAATTTCCCAAACACTCTTCAAAAGAGTCACCAACCACACTGAAATTATCCATGAAAACCTCCAAGATATCTTCCACCATGTCGGTGAAAATAGCCATCATGCATCATTGGAAGGTCGCGGGAGCATTGCACAACCCGAACGGCATCCGAGAAAAAGAAAATGTCCCATATGGGCAAGTGAATGTGGTCTTCTATTGGTCCTCCGGAGCGATTAAGATTTGATTATACCCCGAGTAGCCATCCAAAAAGCAATAAAAAAGCACGTCCCGCAAGGCGATCAAGTATTTGGTCAAGAAATGGCAAAGGGAAATGATCCTTGCGGGTCACCTTGTTCAGTTTCCGGTAGACTATGCATACCCTCCATCCGGCAACGGTTCAAGTGGGAATAAGTTCATTATTGTCATTTGTCACCACAGTCATCCCACCCTTGTTCGGCACACATTGGACCGGAGAAGTCCATGAGCTATCGGAGATAGGGTACACAACCCCAGCATCCAACCATTTTTTCACTTCTTTCTTTACAACCTCTTGCATTGCCTCGTTTAATCTTCTTTGATGCTCTAGGGAGGGTTTTGCATCATCCTCCTAAATGATTTTGTGCATGCAGAATGCAAGGCTTATTCCCTGAATGTTGGCTAATGTCCACCAAATTGCTTTCTTCCTCCTTTTGAGAACTGCCGAAGTGGAATCTACCTGCAAGTTAGTGAGGCAAGAAGAAAGAATAACTGGTAAAGTAGAATTTGAGCCCAATAACTCATACCTGAGGTGTGGAGGAAGTGTTTTCAAATCCAACATCGGTGGCTCCTCAATAGATGGCTTTGTTAGAGGCGTCTTTCTATTTTCGAGGTCCAAGGATAGCCTTCTCGGCTCATATGAATAGGACCCCATTCCATGCAAGGCATTTATGCACTTCACTCGGCTAGCATCCTCATTGACATCAAGATTTAGAAGCATGGCAAGGGGATCCTCCACGTTAATCATAGAACTTGTGTCATCAATGATCACAGCTGTGACAATGTCCACAAATGAGCACACCTCGGTGTTATTGGGTTGCTTCATGGATTTGCAAACATGGAAGATGACCTTCTCATCCCCCACTCGGAAAGTTAGCTCACCCGCTTCAACATCAACCAATGCCTTCCCCGTTGCAAGGAAAGGTCTCCCTAGAATAATTGGGACTTCAAAGTCCACTTCACAATCCAAAATCACAAAGTTAGCTGGCAATATAAACTTGTCCACCCGTACAAGCACATCATCAATTATGCCTAAAGGTCGCTTCATTGATCGATCCACCATTCTAAGTCTCATTGAGGTCGGCCTAGGTTGCCCAATTCCCAAAGTCTTGAAGACCGAATAAGACATCAAATTTATGCTAGCCCTCAAATCACAAAGGTCCTTGGCAAAATCCGCACTTCCAATAGTGCAGGGGATAGTAAAAGCTCTGGGGTCTTCAAGTTTTGGGGCCATAGAATGTACGATAGCACTGAATTGATGAGTCATTTTTATTGTTTCACAATCCATCAACCGCTTCTTCATCACCAAATCCTTCATAAACTTAGCATATCCCGGCATTTGTTCAAGTGCCTCCACCAAAGGCACATTGATTGTAAGGCTTTTCTCATGTCAATGAACTTTTTGAATTAGTTGTCACTCTTTTTCTTTGCTAACCATTGAGGATAAGACAGAGGTGGCCTAGGCAAAGGTGCCTTGGCTTTGGGCATCACCGGCTCGGGCACGTCAATCACGTGTTCCCCAGATGGGTTCACGGCATCTTGAGTTTCCACCTTGGCCTCATTAATGTCAATCCTCACCTCATTGTTTACCTCATTCTCAACCACATCTTCAACTATCAAAGGTATATCATCTTCCCGCAACTCAACATCATCATTCACAACTTGCTTATCTTCCGAGGCATGCACATCACTGCCTCTCCCACTTCTTGTTGTAACCGCCATCACATGATTGTTTCCCCCCTTTAGGTTTACTACCGTGCCACTTGGTAGAGCACCCTTAGGGTGAGTATTCAACGATTGAGAGATTTGGCCAGATTGCACCTCCAAGTTCCAGATAGAGGTATTGTGGGAAGCTAATTAAGCATCGAGATATTGGTTCTTCTTTATCATTTGTTCGAACATTATTTCAATTCTACCCATATCATAACCAGAAGAATTAGGACCTTGAGAAGGGAAAGGGGGTGGATTGTTCAGTTGTTGGTACATAGGGTGCCTTTGAAAGCCTTGCCCCCGGTTTCCTTGGTTCCCATTATTCCATCCATCATGATTGTTATTATTGTTCCAGTTGTTGTTATTACCATTTCAATTCCCTTCGTTGCCCTGATTTTTGTTCCCCCAATTACCGCCTTGGTTGTTGTTGTTCCAATTACCACCTTGGTTGTTATTTTTGTTCCAATTACCACCACCTTGTTGTTGATTGCCCCAATTTCCTTGGGGTCGTCAGTGTTGGTTTGAAGAGTTGCCTTTATTGTCTTGATAGTTGTTTACATATTGTACCTCTTCACTTTGGTGATCATAGCAATCATTTGAATAACCACCACCATCATTATCATATTGTTTAGAATTCCCTTGAGCTTGTTGCCCTCTTTGCCTTCTCTTATGACGAGCATATTTACACCTTCCATGGCGTTGACTTGGCAAGGATTTGAACTTTTTGCAACTGAGCCTTCCAATTGATTCATAGTAGTAGTAAGCTCAGCAATAACTTGACCATGATCGTGTAATTCCTTGTGCAAATGGATGACCGTGAGGTCAGCTTGGGGCATATTTGCTCTACTTTGCCACGCCGAAGAAGTGTCGGCCATCTCGTCTAATATCTCACAAGCCTCAATGTAAGGAAGCTTCATAAAGTTGTCCCCGGCCAATTGGTTCACAATGCATTGATTCGTGGTGTTGATGCCCCGATAGAAGGTTTGTTGAATCATCGCCTCGGTCATATCGTTGTTTGGGAATTCTTTTACCATTGTTCTAAACCGCTTCCAGATTTCATGCAAAGGTTCCGTTGGCTCCTGCTTGAAGGCCAATATTTCATCTCGAAGTGCCTCCATGTGCCCGGGTGAGAAAAACTTAGCAATAAACTTATCCGCCAACTCATCTCAAGTTGTGATGGAATGGTTGGGGAGTCTCTCTAGCTAATCCAATGCTTTCCCCTGAAGTAAGAATGGGAAAAGTCTCAACCTAAGAGCATCTTCGGACACATTCGTTTGATTTCTCCCCCAACATGTAATCTACAAACCCCTTGAGATGCTTGAAGTCATTTTGATTAGAGGCGCCCGTAAAATACCCACGTTGCTCGAGCAAGGTCAACATCACATTAGTTATTTGAAAATTTCCTGCCCGGATTCTGGGAGGGACAATAGAACTTGCATACCCTTGATTCGGTAATACTCTGAGAGTCACTCTTGGAGGTGGCGGAGGAGGGTATGGAATATTATCATTTGGATTAGCATTGGCATTTCGGCCTCTCCGTTGTCCTTGAGGTGCAAGAGGCACCTCATCTTGATCAAAATCATCTACCTTTTCCCAAGCTATCACGTTTCCATGAGGGTCATTAGCGTTTTTCAATGCCATATTGGTACCTGAGTAGTGACACAAACAAGTAAGTAACAAAGAAGGAAAGAAGAACAATACACAAAACTGACTAAATACATAGTCAAAATCGTTAGCTCCCCGACAAAGGCGCCAAAAAGTTGATCACTGCCTACTCTACACCACTAAAAATTAGCGAGAGAGGGTCGAAATAGCTTTTACCCGATTTGTGGGTCAGGATCGATTTCCACAGGGAGCTAGGAAGGGAGTCGAGTATCTATCTAGAGTGGTGTTGTGTAATTGTTCCAAATATCACTTCCAATCATTTTTGGATTTTTCTTTAATAATTTACTATTATCAAGTACTAATTATAAATGAAACTTGATTATAGTAAACGAGAATTGCTACAAGTTGTATCTAATGGATAAAAAGGCACTAGGGTGGTGACTTTCACCTAGCTAGTTAATTGACGAGTAGTTGCTTCTAAGGCACGATTGACATGTTTGGGGAAATATGCTATAACTGTTGCTCGATTTTACCCACTCTCACACCTCTCAGTAGAGAGAGTGATTTTGCCCAATTGACTTTCTCAAGATCAATTAGGTAGGCAAATTTGCTCAAAGAACTAGGGTTCAAGTCGGGTAATTACTCTCTCGAGGTTTAACCCTTTAATTGGGACTATCAATTCTCTTAAGTCCATCCCAATTCCTTGTTGGGTCAATTTTGGAGACTTAGGATCTCTTTCTCAAGAAGAACCAAGTCAACTTAGCACAAACCAGTATTTGCAACCACTAATTCATAAATTAAACCATAAAATTGATCCAAATAACTAACACCCATAGCCAATCTAGCCCTAAATTACAACCGCCATCAATTACCCACACTAGGATTGAGCCACAACCCTAACTAATGGGTTTAGCTACTCATGCTTGAAGAGAAAATCAGATAAATAAATGAAGAGAAAGACATAATATTAAATTACTAAAGTAAATATAATGATTCAATTGCTAAAACTACATTAAAGTGCCCAAAATGGCTACAAAATGGCTTCTCACAAGCACAACTCAAGTCTGGAAAATAGCTGACACCCTAAAAATGGAAAAATGTTCTATTTATACTAAGCTGGAAAAACTGGACAAAATTGCCCCGGCGGGGTCAGTGCGGACCGCATAAAATGGTGTGTGGCTGCACTAGGCTCTTGACTTTAAAAAATCAATTCCCTGAACCCAGGCTCCGCGGACCGCACAGAATGGACTGCGGCCGCGGAGGCATCTAGCGCGGTCCGCACAAACACGACCGTGGACCGCATAAAATGGTAGTACAGCCGCGGTGTCTTTAGTGTGGACCGCACAATGTGTAATGCAGCCGCACTGCTTTGATGCCTTCAAATCCAGTCTCTGAATCTCCCTAGTGCAAACCGCACAACGTGTAGTGTGCCCGCACTAGGCCTGTTTGTCCTGAGTTGTCTTGTCTTTGGTACTTGTGCATGTTTCACTTCTTTTGAGCCGATCTTTGACATCTCGTCACTTCGTTGATCAAACCTGAAATCAAGCACAACTTATGAGCCTTTTGGGACTATTTTGTAAGAATTTATAATCAAAGCATAAGCAAGAACGAGCATGAAACATGTCAAAATCCCTAGTTATCACTACGCCCAATAGGCTAGTAGAAATACCTGTACCTGTGCAACAAAATGCACAACAAGTGTAGCATGGGTACGAAAATAATATGTACTCAGTAAGTATCCCACCTAATCTCGAAGAAGTAGAGACGAGAGGTTGACTTCGACGCTTACTAGTGGTCCAATAATATTATATCAATAATATATTAATCTGTAGATTTCTATAAATATGATTGTGATTCAATATGTTGAAACAAGTTTTTCTTTTATAGGAAATTTTCAAATTCCTTTTCGTCATTAATGCATATATTCTTAAGCCGGGAAGAGGCGATAACAACTTCAATGAGTTCCAAGGCAAACAATACAAGCATGCGCAAATCATGCTGAGGACGTACGACCTGATCCAGCAATATTTAAACTGTGCACTGGCAGAGGTCGAATGGCGCGAAACATAGATCCATCTATTTAATCTACCAAGGCATTTGACCCTGTCTAGAATTTAAACACGCATAGACAGTCAATCAAGAAGTCATCAGGAAACAATTATCCAAAGAAAACCAATTCTCTTTTAACAATTTAGAAAAAAATGAAGTTTAATTCTTTTTAGAAATTCATTTACCAATTTAATAGGATTTAAGTGATTCAACTGTCAATAAGGTTAAAGATATTCCAAGTATAGCATGCTTTTGGATCCTAGACTACCCAGACTTACACATATTAGTAGCTACGCATGGACTCTTGTCACCTCGTACATACGTAGCCCTCACAATTAGGAGCACATAACCAATTATTTTACCTATGGGGATAATTCCCTCTTATAAGGTTATAAAGGAGATTCACCTCGCTCCGAAGATCCATAACCGGCCTTCCACGCCCTTTTGAAGACTCAAATTGATGCAAAACGCTCCAAATGTGATGACCCGACCCATCGTCTCATGAGTTACCACTCTGTTTCCCCCATTTTCTGCTTCTTTATGTTTCATTATAAGAGTCTTGTGTGAACAAGTTGATTTGGATTGGTTTTAGAAGGAAATGAGACACTTAGTCTCTTTAAGGAAGGCTTATTTTAGAAAAGTCAACTGGATGTTGACTTATGTGTTAGAGGGCTCGGTTATGGATTCTGATGATTCGGTTAGATTTGGAGGATGATTTGTGACTTAGGGGTGCGATCGGAAGTGATTTTCGAAGTCCGGTGTAGAATTAGGCTTGAATTGGCGAAGTTAGTATTTGCCGAACTCCGATTGATAGGTGAGATTTTGATCCAAGGGTCGAAATGGAATTCCGAGAGTTTCTGTAGCTTTGTTATGTGATTTGGGATATGTGTGCAAAATTTCAGGTCATTCGGAGGTGTTTTGGTTGGGTTTTTGATCAAATGCGTGTTTCGGAAGTTTTAGAAGAACTTAGGCTTGAATCCGATGTGGATTGATGGTTTGGTGTTGTTTGGGGTGTTTTGAGGATTGGAATAAGTTTAGATGATGTATTAGGAGGTGTTTGTGCTTTTGGTTGAGGTCCCGGGGGCCACGGGGTAATTTCGGATGGTCAATCGGACCAATTTGAGCATTTGAAAGTTGCAGGTTTTTTCCATCTATTTTTGTTGCAGAGTTTTGTTTACTAAGATCGCGGAGGTGATGTTGCGATCGCATAGAGGCAGTTGGAGGGTTAGGATTTTTGTTCAATGCGATCGCGTTCCAGTGGTTGCGATCGCAGAGGTTTATCATGTAATGCATCGTGATCGCATTGGTGCCTATGCGATCGCATATGAGGAATTGAAGGTTAGCTATTTTATTCTACGCGATCGCGGCTGGGGGCTCGCGTTCGCATAGCTTAAGGGAAATTTGCTTCGTGATCGCAAGTATTTTTACACGATCACATATAGTTAATATGGAGGGAGAAATTTTTGTGCATTGCGATCGCAGGCCTGGGGTTGCGATCGCGTATAAGAAAAACTGGGCTGACAGAAGGGTTTTTTATGATATTTCATCCGCGAGCCTAAGTTATTTTCCTCCATTGTTGAGCACCTTGAGAGCTTTTTGGGAGAAATTGAAGAGGGTTTCGACTGAGATTGATTGGAGGTAAGTCCTATGAACTAAAAACAAGATTATTATGTGAAATTAACCTTGAAATTCATGGAAACTTGGCTAAAATGGGAAGAACTAGGCCTTAAGTTTTTGAAATTTTAAATTGGGATTTGATGGGTAATTCGAGCTCGGATTTGAGAGTTCTTGGTATGTATGGACTCGTGAGGTGATAAGGAACCTATTGATGTGAAAATTTCTGAGTTTCAAGAAGTGGGCCTGGGGCTCGAATTTTGGTAATTTCGGAATTTGTGCTCGTTATTGATTGTTTTCGCTTGGGCTTTATTCCCTTAGCATATTGTGATGTATTCACTCTGATTTTGGATAGATTCGATGTGCGTGGATGCTGATTCGAGGGGAAAATGCGTCGTGAGCTAGAGATATTGTCGGTTCGAGGTGAGTAATAACTGTAAATGATATTTTGAGGGTTTGAAACCCAGTATTTGCACATCGTAGTGCTATATTGAGGTGACTTGCATGCCGGATAGCGAGCGTGGGGTAGAGCACCGTTGGGGATTGTGACTTCGTCCATCCAGATTGATGAATTACCACGTATTTGACTGAAATTCACTTGTTATCATCATAATTTGGGCTGATTGTCATATTTGTGCTTCGTGCCAACCATTTGAACCCTTCATGGATTATTGTTGATATTTACTCACTGTTTTGATTTTATACTTGAAATCATTCATGTATTTTCCACTGTTTTTAAGACTCAGCCAAGTTTATTTTTCTTAACACTTACAATGATATTTCTAATAATATTTGGGCTGAGCATCATGTTTAACTGTTGCCCTAGTGGCTTATGTGATTTGATTGGGTAAGGCTGAGGGCCTATATTGTGAGGATGCTTTTGGATCGGGCTGCACGCCGCAACAGTGTTATACTGATACTTATATGAGGTCGAGGGCCTAAACTTGATGCCACAAGATGTCTTGATATTGCGCTTGGGCCGTAAGGGGCCCCTCCCGGAATCTGCACACCCCCAGTGAGCGTCGTCGACGATAAATGGATCGAGTTGCGCGCCGCAGCGATACGTGGAGCGGGCTGCACGCCGCAGCGGTACCGGTACTATTTGATGTGTTTTCATTATCTTATTTGTCTGCTATTATATGTTATTTTGTGCTACTTCTTGCAATATAGACCTGATACTATGGCATTCCTTGATAACTGAGTGTTGTGCCCGCGGGGCGGAAATTTTGTGCTTATTTGCACTATTTGTTTTGCATTCGTTTGTGTAACCGCTGAAAAAGGACATTTCAAAAGAGGCTTTAACTGAGTTAAGATGTTTTTCTAAAGAGTTCATAGCTTCTCTGTTTTCTAAAAAGGGTTTACACTACTTCTATATAGCATGATGATTTGCCATACGTGATTTCTTACCGCTTAGTTGTTATTTACCTTTATTACTCACTGAGTTGGAGTACTATTTGATGTGTTTTCATTATCTTATTTGTCTGCTATTATCTGTTATTTTGTGCTACTTCTTGCAATATAGACCTGATACTATGGCATTTCTTGATAACTGAGTGTTGTGCCCGCGGGGCGGAAATTTTGTGCTTATTTGCACTATTTGTTTTGCATTCGTTTGCGTAACCGCTGAAAAAGGACATCTCAAAAGAGGCTTTAACTGAGTTAAGATGTTTTTCTAAAGAGTTAATAGCTTCTCTGTTTTCTAAAAAACGTTTACACTGCTTCTATATAGCATGATGATTTGCCATACGTGATTTCTTACCACTCAGTTGTTATTTACCTTTATTACTCACTGAGTTGGAGTACTCACTTTACTCCCTGCACCTCGTGTGCAGATGCAAGTATCTATTTACCCGGTAGAGGGTTTTGGCTGATTAGAGGTGGAGTTATATGAGTTAAGGAGGTGACTGCCAGCGTTCGCAACACCATTTTCCTCTATTTTTTTCATTATTCCAGTTTTTTATACTTTAGACCTTGTAGTGGATTTACATTCTGATAGATGCTCGTGACCTGTGACACCCCGATTAGGGTTGTGTTGGGTTGTATTTCTGTTAATTAATATTTTTAAGTCTTATTTAAGTTGTTTATTTTATGTTTAACTATTTTTGAAGAGACGAATTAGGTTTAGTTGGCTGGCCTTGTCCCCACGAGAGGCGCCATCACGATCGGGTCTGGGTTTGGGTCGTGACAAGTTGGTATCAGAGCCTAGGTTACTAGGTCTCACGAGTCATGAGCAGGTTTAGTAGAGTCTCACAGATCAGTACGGAGACGTCTGTATTTATCCTCGAGAGGCTGCAGAACCTTTAGGAAAACTTCACATTCTTAAATTCTTATCGTGCGTCCTTGATTCAGCTTGAAAAGAAACTTTTGAAATTCCTTCCACGTGTTAGTATGCGCGCATGAGCGCTCGGTATCAGATGTGCCTTGATGTCTCGTGATTCCCCGATCAAGGGGCGAGATATGATCTCTGTGAGTTTTGATATTGGGACAGTCTGGAGGACTTGAGGTCGGATCTTGGCCTATGGCTTGAGCGCCGAGGTGCTGATTGTGTAGCAAGTGTTTCGAACTTATACGTTTGATATTGTCTTTATTAGTGGAAGTGACGGCTGGATAGCCACGTGATGAGCATGTTAGTACTGCGATATGTATTTATGTGACGTGGAAGTAACGAGGGAGGTCTGCTGGATGATAGATGAACTAATAAGTGCTTGATTTCCATTATGGCTGGATGTGTAGCCCGAGTTATGGGCGCGTGAAGAATCTTTTCATGTCTCCTAGTTAGGAGTGAAGTAAATTTCATGTTGCAGTATGAGTTCAGACTCAAGAAGACTGAGTAACTGTGTAATGTGTATAATGGTGGAAGATATACAGAAATGTTATATTGAGGCGAAACAGGTGGGTTATATCCTGCGAAGTGTTTTAAAATGGTGTGATCCTTATGTGTATGTTAGGATATCTCATTTACAAGTGAAGAAAATGTGTTGAAATCTAAATTGGTCGCTTAGAGAGTGGGTGTATCTGTTGCGAAGGTGAAGGTGAGAATTGCAGAAGAGTTAAATTCTAGCCGATCTATGTTTTCACAAGCTTATAATGGATTTGAGTTAATCTCACTATGATATTATGACAGCAATAGAGTACATGTGTATGATTTATTTTGTGTGTTTTGATCTATGGCTTCGAGCCAAGTTGGGGAGTTTGCTATTGATTAAGTTTATTTCATGGCTAAATGCTATGTTGGTTCCAGTTTGAGGCGCGTTGGTGAGTCGGTTATGGCTTACGAAGATTGGGGTCGAGGATGGCTGTGAAGGAATTTATTTTTATTTTCAAAGGTTATACGGTGCCTTGTATGTGTGTGAGAATCACAGGATGTCTTAAGTTGCTGTTAATAAAGAGTGCTCGGTGCATAGAGTAGAAATATGCTTGCTTGTATTGTGACGAGGTCATATCTTGCGGTGTCAGAGTGCTAACGAGGCACGGGTGGTTCTGTTCATTGGATCAGGCTAAATGCAGTTAAACAGAGTAAATGACACTCGAGAATGGTATTAGTGTGTTCGAGATTCTTCATGTGTCAATTGGGTATCTTGAATTTGTATATGTGATTAGAAACTAAGTCTCCATTGAGAGAGGTCAAGATGTGTAATTTTTCTATATCAATTATGGGCTTATATGTAGCACTATCAGGAAGGTGCAGGTAATGGTTTGGAATTCGTAGAATGTTCTATGATGTTTTGACTTGCGATGTAGCAGTTGGAAGGTACGAAATGGTTCATGGGATGTGAGACAACATGGTCTCGTGATTCAAAGCTCGCACTCGGGATGAGTGCGGATGGATGGTGTTATATGTTGAATGCAGTTACTATTATTCCTAGGGCAATCAGGGTAAGTCAAAAGAAGATATATCGGTTAGACATATATCTGTCGGAATATTGGTGGTAGAGATCAATTCCTTCAGCATGATCAAGTTACGCGTGTAATTTGTGGCGGTATAGGTGAGGCCTGTCGTCCGTCGTAATTGATGTTATTCAAGATTATTCCATTGTTATGGGACTGTTACGTGTAGGTGGATCCCGAAAGGGTCATGGTGGGTTGGACCACTACTTAGAGATTTGCATATTCTACGATTATGAGAATTTATCTGTGTGTTGCTATGGTTCTCCTGAAGTGAGTTAAGTGGAAAGTTTTATATGATGAAGTGTTAATCTAATAATGGTTCTAAAGTTGTGATGAAGAGCCTGTTCTATCGTATGTTGGCATGTTGGGTGCAATGAGTGGTATGGAATTTGAAGTGAAGATAGAGGTAACAACTCGGTTTGGACAAGGATGTCACGATCTCGGATGAGCAGGGAAGAAGTCTCGATGTTTAAGGTAAATCGGTATTTTCTTCAGCGTCACCTGATAACGGTGTTTTGCGAAAAGGCTTTGCACCCTAGTTAATGATTCTTGATCGCTTTTCAGCATTAGTGCGGTCGGTAGTTTGGAGGTACGACCCAGTTATTCGTAATGGTAGGTTGTGGGAGGGTGTCCCACAGGAAGATTGTGTAAGTATGGCAGTTAGTCACTTGATTGATTAAAGACTTGAACCAAGTATGAAGGTTGTGATAATATCGTCGAATTGAGAAAATATGCCCGGAGGGCACTCAGTCTATTGAGTTGTGGACTACGGATGAATTTTTCGACTATGATGGATGTTCTTATGTGTTACGAGCGGAAGGTGAGTGGTTAGGGACCTTTGAAAGGTAATTAACCTAGTTCAGTACGATCAGAATCGGGTTGAGGTCAGTGGATGGATTCAAATGTAAATATGGGCTCTATGTCAGGCCAAACGGGTTCATTTCAGTGATGCATTCCTTATGGAAGAGGAGTCAGGGTGTTATTTCGTTGCCAGATATTTTATGCAGTGATACACTGCGCCGTGTGAGTTGTGAGACTGTTTGAGAAAATGCTTATGTGTTAAGGATTTGCGTAGAAATGATGTTTATGAGCAAAATGGCTCTCGAGATTCAAATTGTATATCGCACCTCAGTTGAGCGTGAGTTTTGGTAGCTTATAGCGCTATATGTCCCCTCAGGGACGATATTATGCACTTAGCGTGCTTGTGATCGAAATTCAGTATTTTATATTAATGAGCAATTTAGCTCGATGTACACCTCTTTAGGTGAGTGTTATGTGTGGATCGGGTGGCACGCCATCATGAGTGTGTTATTTGGTCGGGTTTCACACTCCAACAATGTGATATTGAACATAGTTTCCTATATGCTATTTTTGTATGCCTTGCTTCCTATTTTTCTAAGGAGAGTACGTATTAGTGCGTGAGTTAGGCAGTTCCTTCTAGAGTTTATCTTCCTTTTTTTGTACCGCATTTTAATCGGTAACCTTTCGGCACTTTGTGGCATCATATGAGACTTTTGCTTATGTACGGGGTGGCCTATTGCCCAAGTGGTTCGTACTGGATGAGGTCATGCATTGGGGCAAAGTTATGCGGATGTATGATATTGTGAGTTAGATTCGTGCGTTCTGTCTCTATGATGGGAGACGGGTTCTTTGTTTTGTGTTGTGGTGGTACTGGAGAGCTTGAAGTACAACTCTTTCATTTAAGTCATTTTCATGAATTGAGTATGTTCGGACTGTTACTTATTAGTGCGCATATTGTTCGAGTTGTGGCTTAGTCCTGTACTAATGTGTAATGTCACCAAAGTAGTGTGTTGAATAGATGAGATCGTTGGGATCTTTAATGAGTACAAGCAAATTCGATTTCAGTATGTTGGAAGGATAATATCGAGCTTCGACTCGGAAATCTACTGTGGTATTAGCCAAAAGGAAGGTGACTTCATGAATGGTTGACCTGAGAGATGGTTATGGTTTATTGCAATTTTCATTTATCATTAGCAGTATATAGAAGTGTCGGAATGAGACCTTAGTTGATAAGAGGTTTTCTACCAGTACTCGGGTGTTGTGTATAGATGCTGTGAATAGAAGTTATCGTTTCGAGTGTTTGAGTTATGTGGTATATCATATAATTGCACCTGAGGTTGCAAGTATGGGGTATTACAGCTGGTTCGGGCATATTCTGAATATAGATGTGAGGTTCTGATCTTGTGTATGATTTCGAAAAGTGAAATGTGGTTCTATGATTTATGGGCTAGACTGGATTGTGTGATTTCAGTTAAAATGTGTTATCGGACCTATATGAGATAGGGTGACGTGGGATCACCCCCGGGTATATGCTTGGTAAGGTCATTCAGCTATTGGTTGGCTTCTAGGACAACTCTGGGTACGTTCGAGGACGAACGTTTGTTTAAGTTGGGGATGATGTGACGACCCGATCCGTCGTCTCATGAGTTACCTCTCATTTCCCCCATTTTTTGCTACTTTATGCTTCATTATAAGAGTCTTGTGTGAATAAGTTGATTTGGATTGGTTTTAGAAGGAAATGAGACACTTAGTCTCTTTAAGGAAGGCTAATTTTGGAATAGTCAAACGGATGTTGACTTATGTGTTAGAGGGCTCGATTATGGATTTCGATGATTCGGTTAGCTTCGGGGGATGATTTGTGACTTAGGGGTGCGATGGAAGGGATTTTGGAAGTCCGGTGTAGAATTAGGCTTGAATTGGCGAAGTTAGTATTTGTCGAACTCCGGTTGATTGGTGAGATTCTGATCTGAGAGTTAGAATGGAATTCCGAGAGTTTCTGTAGCTTCGTTATGTGATTTGGAATGTGTGTGCAAAATTTCAAATCATTCGGAGGTGTTTTGGTTGGGTTTTTGATCAAATGCGTGTTTCGAAAGTTTTAGAAGAACTTAGGCTTAAATCAGATGTGGATTGACGGTTTTGGTGTTGTTTGGGGTGTTTTGAGGATTGGAATAAGTTTGGATGATGTATTAAGAGGTGTTGGTGCTTTTGGTTGAGGTCCCAGGGGGACTCGGGGTGATTTCGGATGGTCAATCGGACCAATTTGGGCATTTGAAAGTTGCAGGTTTTTCCCAGCTATTTTTGTTGCAGAGTTTTGTTCACTGCGATCGCGGAGGTGATATCGCGATCGCATAGAGGCAGTTGGAGGGTTATGAGTTTTGTTCAATGCGATCGCGTTCCAGTGGTTGCGATCGCAGAGGTTTATCATGTAATGCATCGTGATCGCATTGGTGCCTATGCGATCGCATAGGAGGAATTGAAGGTCAGCTATTTTATTCTACGCGATCGCGGCTTGGGGCCCGCATTCTTATAGCTTAAGGGAAATGTGCATCACGATCGCAAAGGTTTTTACGCGATCGCATAGAGTTAATATGGAGGGAGAAATATTTGTGCATTGCGATCGCAGGCCTGGGGCTGCGATCGCATATAAGCAAAACTGGGCTGACAGAAAGGTTTTTATAATATTTCATCCGCGAGCCTAAGTTATTTTCCTCCATTGTTGAGCATCTTTAGAGCTTTTTGGGAGGAATTGAAGAGGGTTTCGACTGAGATTGATTGGAGGTAATTCCTATGAACTAAAAACAAGATTATTATGTGAAATTAACCTTAAAATTCATGGAAACTTGGCTAAAATGGAAAGAACTAGGGCTTGAGTTTTTGAAATTTTAAATTGGGATTTGATGGGTCATTTGAGCTCGGATTTGAGAGTTCTTGGTATGTATGGACTCGTGAGGTAATAAGGACCTATTGATGTGAAAACTTCTGAGTTTCGAGAAGTGGGCCCGAGGCTCGGGTTTTGGTAATTTCGGGATTTGTGCCCGTTATTGGTTGTTTTTGCTTGGGCTTTGTTCCCTTAGCATATTGTGATATATTCGCTATGATTTTGGATAGATTTGACGCGCGTGGAGGCCGATTCGAGGGGCAAAGGCATCGTGAGCTAGAGATATCGCCGGTTCGAGGTGAGTACTGACTGTAAATGATATTTTGAGGATTTGAAACCCCGTATTTGCACATCGTAGTGCTATATTAAGGTGACTTGCACGCCGGATAGCGAGCGTGGGGTAGAGCACCGTTGGGGATTGTGACTTAGTCCGTCCCGATTGATGAATTACTGTGTATTTGACTGAAATTCACTTGTTATCATCATAATTTGGGTTGATTGCCATATTTGGGCTTCGTGCCAACTATTTGAACTTTTCGGGATTATTGTTGATATTTCCTCACTATTTTGATTTTATACTTGAACTCAGTCATGTATTTTCCACTATTTTTAACACTCATCCAAGTTTATTTTGCTTTAACACTTGAAATGATATTTCTAATAATATTTGGGCTGAGCATCATGTTTAACTGTTGCCCTAGTGGCTTATGTGATTTGACTGGGGTAAGGCCAAGGGCCTGTATTGTGAGGATGCTTTTGGATCGGGCTACACGCCGCAGCAAAATCGTCCACACCCAATGAAAAATGGGGAAAAAATGGCCAACCCCTGATTTTAAAAGGACTTACTACCTCTAGCACTTCCGCACTTGTGCTCCCTTGACCGCTTCTGCGGTTCCGCACTTGTGGCCATTCTACTGCTCCTACGGTTTCTCACCAGGCCCACTTTTCCCCTTCTGTAACTCGACCACCGCAGGTGCGGTCCCGCTTCTGCGGCTACATGACCGCATCTGCGGTCACTTCATGTCAGGTCCAAAATCGATTCTGCGGCTCCTCTGACCGCTTCTGCGGATCCGCACCTGCGACCCAAGTCTCGCAGGTGCGGTTATACCAGCAACCAGCAACTTCAGCCTTTCAAAAATTCCATTTTTGATCCGTTAACCACCCGGAATCCACCCGGGGCCCCCGGAACCCCAACCAATCATACCAACTAGTCCCAAAACATATTATGGACTTGCTCGAGGCCTCAAATCATATCAAACAACGCTAAAAACACGAATCGGCCTCCATTTCAAGCTTTATGAATTTTAGAATTTCAAACTTCTACTTTCGATGTTTAAACCTGTCAAATCACGTCCGATTGACTTTAAATTTTGCACACAAGTTATATTCGACATTACGGTCTACTCCAACTTTCAAAATCGGATTCTGACCCCGATATCAAAAAGTCCACTTCCGGTCAAACTTCTCAAAAACCTTCAAATTTCTATCTTTAGCCAAATGATTCCAAAATGACCCACGGACATCCGAATTCACTTTCGATCGCGCTCCTAACTCCAGAGTCACCATACGGAGCTACTCCCAGGCTTAGAATCCCAAACGGACATCGATAATACTGAAATGCACTTCAACCCAAACTTATGAAATTTCTTTCAAAATGTTAACTTCCACAATAGGTGCCAAAATGCTCACGGGTCATTCAAAACCCGATCCGGGCATATGCTCAAATCTGAAATCATCATACGAACCTACTGGAATCTTCAAATCCCGATTCTGAGGTCGTTTACTCTGAAATTCAATCTTAGTTAATTATTTCAACCTAAAACTTCCGGAATGAGAAGTCTCTTTCCGAATCAACTTCGAACATCCCAAAATTTAATTCCGACCATGTGGGCAAGTCGTAATACTTGAAATGAAGCTGCTCATGGCCTCAAACTGCTGAACAGTGCGCTAAAGCTCCAAACAACCGGTTGGATCATTACAAATACGAGTCTTAGTATTTGGGAGTGGAATAGTACAAGATTTCAACAATAAGACAAATCAAGGCACCCGAAACAATTGTGACATTAGTTGATGAAGAGGTAAATGTTATTTTATATTAATATTTTATTTCATGTCTTTTGGTATTAGTTATAACCATCATATTAAACTTAATGTGAATATTTTTATTGGGAACCAAAATTCATGCTATACTTTTTAATGATTATATTGAGAAGTGGAAAGAACATTTACAACAAAACAAGATCTGTTACATCATAAACGGACACATTAATATTGTTGATCCTAATTTTCAATCAGTGCACAAGGAGCTTGTGATTGGATTTAAGGAGAATACTTTTGTTGAAGAAAGCAACAATCACTTTTCGATCATTGGTTTTTCAAATAATTTTATTTCATTCGATGAGGCATTAACGTGCACCAATGAAATAATTTTTGGTGAGTTCTTTAGATTTCATCCAGTAATCTTTCACTAAATATATAAATAGTATTTTACTTCTATTCGTCTTATTATTTTTGTAGTAATATACATATATTTGTTTTAATTTTCTTTCTAGATATAGTTGGAATTTTAGCGGATGTTAAAGCCTCCATGGGAGAAGATGCAAAGAAACGGAGGGTATAGTGCTTATCAACGAGATGTAAGTTGGAAGTTTTAGTTTAACATGTTAGATGTTTCTTTGTAATTAATATGTTTAATTGTAAATTTCAAGGTCTAATAGAAAGACTGTAACCATATGTTAATATTTTATTTTTAATGAAATCTCCTCATCTATATACAAATTAAGTATACATATTGTCACGACCCAATTTCCAAACCCGATCGTGATGGCGCCTCTAGTGAAGACAAGGCCAGCCAACAGAACAATGATGCCTCTTTCAAAATTATTAAACATAAATGAATAGATAAATACAACTTAATGACAATAATAATCGATATCTACAACCCAACACAGCCCGACCGGGGTGTCACAAGTCACGAGCATCTAAAGAAAATCTGAACACAACTACAGGGCCAATAATATACAAAATAAGATTTAGAATCAAAAGACGAAGTCCGGTGCCGCGAACGCCGGCGGTCACCTTGCTCAGCTACGATAGCAAATCCTCAATCAGCTCAACCCGCTACCGGGTAACAATTTCCTGCAACTGCACGCGAGGTGCAGGGAGTAAAGTAAGTACTCCAACTCAGTGAGTAATGAGAGTAAATAATAACTGAGCAGCAAGAAATCACGTAAGGCACTCCATCATGCTATACAGAACAGTGCAACCCTTTGAGAAAATAGTAAAACCGTGAAATCCTTTAGAAAATACCTGGGCTCAATTAAAACCTCTTTGAAAATATCTTTTTCAACAGTTAAGCAAATGAATGCGAAACAGATAGTGTGATTCAGCACATAAGTCAGCCCCTCGGGCACAACACTCCACTAACAACTAACACCAGGGTATCGGTAAACAGTGCAAGAAGTAGCACGGATGCCAATGAAAAGAGAGTGCTGAATGTCATGACACGTAGTACAAACAGGAACCAATGCATGAATGCAATGCAGTGCATATGACCGTTGCGGCGCGCAGCCCGATCCATTTGGGTACCCACGCTCACTGTGGGGGTTCAGACTCCGGAGGGGCTCCTACAGCCCAAGCGCAATATCAATGTAACACCGCTACGGCGTGCAGCCCGAGCCATCCATATATCCAGAAATCACTATAACACTGCTGCGGCGCGCAGCCCGATCCATGCTCAGTCCAGAAATGCACATAAGCCCCTTGGGCACTATTAAGATCATAGTTCTCAGCTCAAAACGTCAATGAAATATTGTTTAAGCTTTCAAATCTTAGAAAAAATAGCTAAGTTTGTAAAACAATATTAAAACCCTGGACCGAGATCAAATAATATGCAAAGTAATGCGAAAACAGTAATATCAATCCCTGAAGGATTCACATAGTTGGCACGAAGCCCAAACATGGCAATCAGCCCAATATTATGATGACGACAAGTAGTTTCAGTCAAATACACGGCAAAAATCAACAACCGGGACGGACTAAGTCACAATCCCCAACGGTGCTCTAACCCACGCTCATATTCGGCGTGCAAGTCACCTCAATACATCATTATGATGTGTAAATCCGGGGTTTTAAACCCTCAGGAAATCATTTACAAGTATTAATCACCTCGAACCGGTGAAATCCCTAACCCGCGACGCCTTTGCCCCTCAAACCGGCCTCCACGCGCGTCGTATCTAACCAAAATCAGAGCGAATACATCACAATATACCAAGGGAACACTACCCAATCGAAAACAATCGAAAATAGCAAAAATCTCGAAACTAGCAAAACCCGAGCCCCGGGCCCACTTCTCAAAAAATTACAAAACTCACATCACCGGATTCCTCATCTCGCCACGAGTCCGTACATATCAAATTTACCAAAATCGGAGTTCAAATGCCCTTTCAAATCCCAAATTTTTATTTCAAAAACTAAGCCCTAGTTCTTCCAATTTTTACCTAAATTTCCAAGAATTAAAGGTTGATTCTTCAATAAAATAACGTTTCTAGGTCACAAGACTTACCTCCAATCACTTCCCGTCAAAATCCTCTTCAATTTCTACCAAAAAGCTCTTAAGGTGGTCAACAATGGAGTAAAAATGAATAGGCTCGCGGATGAAATAATCAAATAAAACCCTTATGTCCAGGTGCTTTACACTACGCGAACGCGGTCCAAGACCCACGCGTTCGCGATGACCAAATAATGTTGACCCCAATTTAACCTTACGCGAACGCGGCAACTAGCCCGCGAACGCGAAGCTCCAAAATCTCCAGCTACGCGAACGCGCCCCTGAGGCCGCGATCGTGATGAGCAAATACACTTGGCCTCACATTCCTTCTACGCGAACGCGTTTCACGCAATGCGAACGCGATTTTATACTTCACAGAACAATGCGAACGCGACCCTGAGCTACGCAAACGCGAAGACCATTTTCCAGGCCTCTCAAATTTACTCTACGCGTTTGCGACTCTCCCCACGCGAACGCGATGAAGAAAAACTTCTGCAACATCACAGCTGGAAAACCTACAACACTATAAGTCCATAAATGGTCCGATTGACCACCTGTAATCACCCGAGGCCCCTAGGACCTCAACTAAAGGCACCAACATATCCCAAAACATCATACGATCTTGTTTGAACTATAAAAACACGTCAAACGACACTAAAATTATCAATTCACATCGGATTCAAGCCTAAGTTTTTTCAAAACTTTCGAAACACGCATCAGTTCAAAAACCCAACCAAACGACGTTTGAATGACCTGAAATTTTACACACACATCACAAATTGCATATCGAAGCTACAGCAACTCTCATAATTCCATTCCGACCCTCGGATCAAAATCTCACCTGTTAACCGAAATTCGCCAAAATACTAACTTCGCCAATTCAAGCCTAATTCTACACCGGGCCTCCAAAATCAATTCCGATCGCACTCCTAAGTCACAAATCATCCCCCGAAGCTAACCGAATCACCGGAAACCACATCCAAACCCTCTAACTCAATAGTCAACATCCGGTTGACTTTTCCAATATAAGCCTTCCTTAGAGAGACTAAATGTTCCATTTCCTACCAAAACCAAACCGATTCGACTCTAACCCACCAAATGCTGGTAATGAAACATGAAGAAGAAATAAACGGGGAAAACGGAGCAGTAACGCATGAGATGACGGGTCGGGTCGTCACATCCTCCCCAACTTAAACCAACGCTCGTCCTCGAGCGGACCCAGAGTTGTACTAGAGGCAACCCAATAGTTGAATGACCTTAACAAACGTATACTCGGGGTAATCCTTCGTCACCCTTTCTCGCATACTTTCGATAACACAATATAGCTGAAATTTAACAGTCCATCCAAACCATAAACCGTAGAATCGCATTATACTTTCCAAAATCATACACAAGATCAGAACCTCGCATCTATACTCAGAATAAGTCCGAACCAGCTGTAATAACCCATACCTACAACCTCTGTGAAATCCCATGATATACCTAATAATCCAAGCACCCGAAACGATAACTTCTAGTCACCGTAGTTACCCACAACAACCAAATACAGATAGAAAATATTTTATTAGCTAAAGTCTTATTCCATCACCTTCATGTACTGCCAACGATAAATAAAACACACGATAAACCGTAACCATTCCTCAGATCACCCATATATGAAGCCACTCCCATTTGACTAATACCACAACAGATTTCCAGGCTAAACACCGATATTATCTCTCTAACAAGCTGAAATCAAATCCGTTCGTATTCATTAATGACTTCAACGATCATCTCGAATCCAACACACCACCCTGGTGATATGACACCTCGACACAGGCCAAAGCCACAACTTGCATAATACACGCACCAATGAGAAACGGTCTGAACATACTCGAATCGTGACAAATAACTCAAACGAAAGAGCTGTAACTCAAGTTCATAAGTACCATTACAACACAAGGCTGAGACCCCGTCTCACATCATGGAAATAGGATACATGAATCTACCCTGAAGGGTCATACCCTACGCGTGGCCTCGCCACAATGCACGATTCTACCCAAACACTGTTACACATGAAACACCTCAAGTCTCCATGCTCAAAATCGACAACCACGCATAATTTGATGTCTGAAACCAAAGCCATTCATCACACCCACGGTGAAACAAATAACATACGACACGCAACCCGATAGGCCGTAACCAATACTCCATTTACCGAGCCACACTCAATTACTCTTCCCGCTCGAATTTCTCTATGACTCCTCAATAGAACCGCACCACATGCGCCCATATCCAACCAATCATAACGCCTCACAGCATAGAAAAGCAACTCATAGATCTCCCCATCTCACTAACAATTTCAATAACAATCGAATCAACCTATCCCTCAACAATACAACTCGGGACTAACCAAGCTAACTCAAGCTAAATACGTAGCCACATCGGCCTGCCAACGAACTCAATACCAAGAAGCCTGGAGCTGCTCCTTCCACTGCTATAACTCTTGCCAGAGCCGTACGATACGGTGTCCGATACCAAATAAATACCGAAATCCACAGTCTCCCCCGGTGACATGCCCAGCCACAAGGAACGCATCCGAAAAGTCCCTCAATACTAGAACTGAATCAATGGTAGAAACCTCTACACTGTCATCCGTCACAAAGGCCCAATTAAGGAAAGCAATCCTTCCCAGCCGTCCGCTGGTCTTTGGAATACAAACCACTATGCTAGAACATAATCCGATGCACCTCGCCACGCAACCTATGGCATTTTCCAACATAGCCCATAGCACAATAGTCTAGAATAACCCAACACTGAGACAACCAGTCTACACCCCAATATCATATCCAAAATCTAATATAGCAAGCAAAGAAAGATCCACTTGGGCCTCCAAATCCCAATACCAATACACACGATCCACAACCACTACATAGTTTGTACCTGAGAACTCCCAGTCTCCAACTCTATATAGCACACGAATCACTGTACCTAATCCCCAAATTATGCAGTATGAATACATATCACACCTCGAGTACCCAATCATTCCATGAAAGATATTCTAAAATTCCCATGTGCCATCAAACGAACTCAGATATCAGCAGTCGATCTAGCAAGAAAGTGCCGCAATACTACCGAAGTATCATCAGTCTAATCACATTACCCTTCTTCCGAGACATATACTCTCGTCAATTCACTTCCAATTAGAAGTACCATTTCCTTGATTACCTGAGGCTACCCGTTGCCTAAGCATTTTATGAACTTCTTTTCAGAACTGAACTATAACTCATCTAGCCAAGACCTTCCGTCAATCCCATCTAGAAGAAGAATCATTACACATTTCATGCTTTGCATACCCATAGAAAATATATTTATCTCTAAACCACGGTAAAAACCCAACAAGGACTCTCACCCCCAATTCCATGTGCACAAGCTAAACTGCCAGGACTGAATCCTTTTACCCAAACCAAGCTAAGCAAGCTGCCAAAACTCAAGAGCATTGCTGTAAAATGCATGTAAGGCTTATTACCTTGAATACATAAGAAGAATTAATCGTACCCTTACCATACCGACTCAGTCTACTATTAACCTATTCCGTTTATCAAACTTCCCCTCTGATTCATCATCAACTTGATATTCCCCCTTGCTGTAGCACCACAATACCTCAGCCCAGGTTTACCAAATGAGACTCGAACATAGGACCACACTGTCTAAGGCCCATAGGCCACCGAATACCCTCTCAAATGTTCCCAGAAATACCATATTTCAGAATACTTTACTTTGAAGAACTTCCTGCGAATCTGAATTCGTTACCATTACTTCCCAGATACCGATACATAGGATCCCATAATCAACATAAAAATACCACAAGTCTTGACCTTTTCCGATGAAAACACAGTCTCTACCCATGCACACAACCTTAAGACACCTGATTGTTACATGTAGAATCTTGAACACAATAAAACCATTCTCGAGAGTCATTTACTTCATATTCGAACTGCAATTTACCTGATCAAATGGACATAACCATCCGTGCCTCATTAGCACTCTGACACCGCAGGATATGATCTCATTCCAATACAAACAAACATCTTCCTTCTCCATACACTGAGCATTCTTTATCAATGACAGCTCAAGACATCCTATTATTTTCACGCATCTACGAAGCACCATATAACCTTTGTCAAAATTTTGCTCCACTCGTGCCATCCTCGGATCAATTTCTGCAACCAGGACTAATCCACCGGCATACCTCAAAACGGAACCAGCGTAGCACATGACCGTGCGATCAGCTAATCAACAACAACCTCCCCAACTTGGCTCGAAGCTATATACCAGGACACACTCAATAACCCATAATGCTTCTACTCTAATGATGCCACAATACTATAGTGATATTAAACTCAAATCGTTTACAAGTTTGTGAAAACACAGATCATCTAGTACTGTAATCCTCTACACTTCCCACATCCATCTCTATATCAGTTGAGTCCACTCTCTTAAGCGACCCGAATTGTCGAATTCCAACACGTACCCTTCAATTACACATGAGATCTTCTAACATACACATAAGGATCATACCACTTAAGAACACTCCGCAGGAGATAACCCACCTGCTTCGCCTCAATTTAGTATTTCAGCATACCTTCCACCATCATACACATTACACAGTCATTAGTCTTCTTGAGTCTGAACTCATACCGCCACATGTAATGCACTACCCTCCCCAACTAGGAGACACGAAAATATTCTTCATGCGCCCATATTCGGGCTACACATCGAATCACAATAGGAATCGAACACTTAACAGTTCTTCTATTATCCAGCAGACTTCTTCGTCACTACCAAGTCATATAGAGACATCTCGCAGTACTAATATACTCATCCCATGGATATCCAACCGCCATTCCGGCTAATAGGGACAATAACGAACATATAAGTTCAAAACACTTGCTCACACAATCAGTACCTTGGTGCTCAAACCATGACAAAGATGCGGCCTCAAGTCCTCCAGACTGTCCCAACATCAAACTCACGGAGATCACATCTCGCCCCTTGATCGGGGAATCACAAGCCATCAAGGCACATACAATACTGAGCGCTCATGTGCACATACAGAAGTGAGGAAGGAATTTCAAGAGTGATATTCCAAGCTGAATCAAGTATGCACGATAAGAATTCCAAGAAAGTGAAGTTTTCCTAAAGGTTTTGCAGCCTCTCGAGGATAAATACAGACATCTCCGTACCGATCCGCGAGACTCTACTAAACCTGCTCATGACTCGCGAGACCTAGTAACCTAGGCTCTGATACCAACTTGTCACGACCTAATTTCCAAACCCGATCGTGATGGCGTCTCTAGTGAAGACAAGGCCAGCCAACAGAACAACGATGCCTCTTTCAAAATTATTAAATATAAATGAATAGATAAATACAACTTAATGACAATAATAATCGATATCTACATCCCAGCACAGCCCCACCGGGGTGTCACAAGTCACGAGCATCTAAAGAAAATTCGAACACAACTGCAGGGCCAATAATATACAAAATAAGATTTAGAATCAAAAGACGAAGTCCGGTACCGCGAACGCCGGTGGTCACCTTGCTCAGCTACGATAGCAAATCCTCAATCAGCTCAACCCGCTACCGGGTAACAATTTCCTGCAACTGCACGCGAGGTGCAGGGAGTAAAGTGAGTACTCCAACTCAGTGAGTAATGAGAGTAAATAATAACTGAGCAACAAGAAATCACGTAAGGCACTCCATCATGCTATACAGAACAGTGCAACCCTTTGAGAAAACAATAAAACCGTGAAATCCTTTAGAAAATACCTGGGCTGAGTTAAACCTCTTTGAAAATATCTTTTTCAATAGTTATGCAAATGAATGCGAAACAGATAGTGCGAGTCAGCACATTAGTCAGCCCCTCGGGCACATCACTCCACTAACAACTAACACCAGGGTATCTGGTAAACAGTGCAAGAAGTAGCATGGATGCCAATAAAATGAGATTGTTGAATGTCATGACACGTAGTACAAACAGGAACCAATGCATGAATGCAATGCAATGCATATGACCGCTGCGGCACGTAGCCCGATCCATTTGGGTACCTGCGCTCACTGTGGGGTTCAGACTCTGGAGGGGCTCCTACAGCCCAAGCGCAATATCAATGTAACACCGCTGCGGCGTGCAGCCCGAGCCATCCATATATCCAGGAATCACTATAACACTGCTGCGGCGCGCAGCCCGATCCATGCTCAGTCCAGAAATGTACATAAGTCCCTTGGGCACTATTAAGATCATAGTTCTCAGCTCAAAACGTCAATGAAATGTTGTTTAAGCTTTCAAATCTTAGAAAAAATAGCTTAGTTTGCAAAACAATATTAAAACCCTGGACCGAGATCAAATAATATGCAAAGTAATGCGAAAATAGTGATATCAATCCCTGAAGGATTCACATAGTTGGCACGAAGCCCAAACATGGCAATCAGCCCAATATTATGATGATAACAAGTAGTTTCAGTCAAATACGCTGCAAAAATCAACAACCAGGACGAACCAAGTCACAATTCCCAATGGTGCTCTACCCCACGCTCATATTCGGCGTGCAAGTCACCTCAATACAGCACTATGATGTGCAAATTCGGGATTTCAAACCCTCAGGATATCATTTACAAGTATTACTCACCTCGAACCGGTGAAATCCCTAGCCCGTAATGCCTTTGCCCCTCAAACCGGCCTCCACGTGCATCGTATCTAACCAAAATTAGAGCGAATACATCACAATATGCCAAGGGAACAGTACCTAATCGAAAATAATCGAAAAATAGCAAAAATCTCGAAACTAGCAAAACCCGAGCCCCGGGCCCACTTCTCAAAAAATTAAAAAACTCATATTTTTGGATTTCTCGTCTCGCCACGAGTCCGTACATATCAAATTTACCAAAATCGGAGTTCAAATGCCCTTTCAAATTCCAAATTTTTATTTCAAAAGCCAAGCCCTAGTTCTTCCAATTTTTACCCAAATTTCCAAGAATTAAAGGTTGATTCTTCAATAAAATGACGTTTCTAGGTCATGAGACTTACCTCCAATTACGTTCCGTCAAAATCCTCTTCAATTTCTTCCAAAAAGCTCTTAAGGTGGTCAACAATGGAGTAAAAATGAATAGGCTCGCAGATGAAATAATCAAATAAAACCCTTCTGTCCAGGTGCTTTACGCGAACGCGGTCCAAGACCTACACGTTTGCGATGACCAAATAATGTTGACCCCAATTTAACCTTAAGCGGACGCGGCAACCAGCCCGCGAACGCGAAGCTCCAAAATCTCCAGCTACGCGAACGCGCCCCTGAGGCCGCGATCGCGATGAGCAAATACACATGGCCTCACATTCCTTCTACACGAACGCGATGCTATACTCCACAGAACAATGCGAACGCGACCCTGAGCTACGCGAACGCGAAGACCATTTTCCAGGCCTCTCAAATTTATTCTACGCGTTCGCGACTCTCCCCACGCGAACGCAATGAAGAAAAATTTCTGCAACATCACAGCTTTAAAACCTGCAACACTATAAGTCCAAAAATGGTCCGATTGACCTTAAATCACCCAAGGCCCCCGGGACCTCAACCAAAGGCACCAACATATCCCAAAATATCATACGAACTTGTTCCAACCATCAAAACACGTCAAACAATACTAAAATCATCAATTCACATCGGATTCTAGCCTAAGTTTCTTCAAAACTTCCGAAACACGCATCAGTTCAAAAACCCAGCCAAACGAAGTCCGAATGGCCTGAAATTTTGCACACACATCACAAATCGCATATCGAAGCTACAACAACTCTCGGAATTCCATTCCGACCCTCGGATCAAAATCTTACCTATCAACCGGAATTTGCCAAAATACTAACTTCGTCAATTCAAGCCTAATTCTATACCGGGCCTCCAAAATCAATTTCGATCGCAATCTTAACTCACAAATCGTCCTCCGAATCTAACCGAATCACCGGAAACCATATCTGAACCCTCTAACTCAATAGTCAACATCCGGTTGACTTTTCCAATATAAGCGTTCCTTAGAGAGACTAAATGTCCCATTTCCTACAAAAACCAAACCGATTCGATTCTAACTCACCAAATGCCGGTAATGAAACATGAAGAAGAAATAAATGGGGAAAACGGAGCAGTAACACATGAGACGACGGGTCAGGTCGTCACACATATTATATATAAATTTTACATATATTGTAACTATATATTTATATTTATTTTACAGATTCTGAACTGTTCGCTGAACATATCGACAATACCGTTATATTTTAGAAGTATCTTCCTCTTACCAGTAACAACTAAAGAAACATACTTTCTGGCGCACATCAACATTCTTCAACAGATGGCATCAAGAGGCTAATCAACAATTCGGTTAATTGGTCCAGCAACATCACCGCATCCAAATTTCATTGTAACACTCAATTTAGTATCTACAATGAATACAACTATTTCTTTAATGTAATAACTTTTTGCATCGTCAATTGCTATTAAACTTAATTCATTCTTATTCAATTTCATATACGCTATTTTGGCAGTTTACCATTTAAATGTGTTGCATCATCAATTATCTTTATACTTAATTCTTTCTTATTCTACCTATTAAAATACGCTCTTTTCTGCATAACGCAAATACACGTGCAATGCACGTANGGGTGTGGGAGTGGGTTGGTGGGTGTTGATGGGGATGGGAAATAGGGTGGGGAAGGTTGAGATGGAGTTTTGAAAAATATTTTTCCTTCTTTTAATAGGAAAAATATTTTCCTCGAATTAGAGAAAAATAAGTTGATAAGAAAAATATTTTTCAAAATATTTAGACCAGTCAAACATGGAAAAGTTGGAACCTTCGTACCAAACACACCCAGGTTCGTACCAAACACACCCATGTCCTGTTGTTATTGCTGTTGTTATTAAGTTATACTTATGGGAGGGGCATAATATAATATTCAATACGTAGGAACCTTTTGAATTAAGATATACTAAAGTACGTAGGAAGTCATAATGTACATACAAAAAAGATAGTCGCATAATTGATTTTTTGAGTGGCCTTTTGAAATAATAAATTATGAATAAGTTAATAACTGCCTTTACTCTCTCTCTCAATGACTTCCTTTAATTGATAAACACGCCAATAGCAGCTGCAAATTATTTACCATAAATAAAGAGCTTGCACATAAACAAAAAGTAAAATAAAACAAAATGCTCATTTTCAGAGCCTTTTGCCATAACTTGAGAACTCGGACTATTGGTTGCTTTGTTTTGCAGGATATTCACATGTCTGGGTACGATGTAAGGCATTAAGCTGTCATTGTTAGGCAAATTAAATTGGTATCTTTTAAAAAAAATTGGAACGAAAATTAAATGGAGTTTTCCAAAAGTATAAATTATAGGACGAAAATGTTATTATAGGTTTGAGTAAAATACGAATATTTATATAATCAATTACTTAAATGGTCACTCAACTATCCCAAATTATCTCATAAAACCACTTTTCTTTCGTTTGTAACAACAAAGTCACTGAACTATGCATATTACACTCAGAAGGTCACTCAACTAGATTTTCCAAATTTTAAAATGCCAAATACCTATTTTACCCTCTAAATTATAAACATTTATCTTCTTTTTATTTTTTTAAACTTTTTAGTATTAACAACGAAAATTCAAAAATTTATTTACACAATTCATAATGAAAGAAAATAAAAATTGTAAAATATATATTCCATGTACGTAATATAAAAATAATTATTTAAATAAAGGTATTATTATATACATTATATTCATGAAAATTATTCTCAATTATATTATTATGTTTTTACCAACTTTCCGACGACACAAAGTTATGTCACCAGAAAGCAGGGTGGCTATCTGTATAGGGTAAAATATGCTATGTTAAGTTGTGCATGGAATATATATATATATATATATATATATATATATATATATATATATATATATATATATATATATATAATTGAGCATAATTTTCAAGAATATATAATGTATATTATAAAAATACCTTTATTTAAATAATTAGCTTTAGATTACGTGTATGGAATATATATTTTACAACCTTTATTTTCTTTCATTCTGAATTGTGTAAATAAATTTTTGAATTTTTGTCGTTAATACTAAAATTATTATTACTGACAAATTATTCTAATTAATTTTTTACTATGCTCATTATTTTATTATTCCAGCATTATATAATATTTATTTATTCTATAGGTAAGTCCATAATGTAAATTAAAAAGGGAAATATCATACTATTAAAAAATTAAAAAAATAAATTAAAAGAAGATAAACGTTTATAATTTAGAGGGTAAAATAGGTATTTGGCAATTCAAAAATTGGAAAAATCTAGTTCAGTGACCTTCTGAGTGTAAAGGCATATTTCAGCGACTTTGTTGTTACAAACGAAAGAAAAGTGACATTAGAATTCTGAGTGTAAAGGCATAGTTCAGCGACTTTGTTGTTACAAACGAAAGAAAAGTGACATTAGAAAATAATTTGGGATAGTTAAGTGGCCATTTGAGTAATGGACTCAATATTTATACGTGCTTCACACGGTGTCGTGTCTGCTAACATGGGTGAACCAAATTAAATCTGAACTTCAGTTATATAGTTATATAGATGGAGGAATTAATTTGTATTTAGTGGGTTTTGTAAAGATGCTAGCACTTCCAATTGTCGTTAAAATTTTTACATTACACATTAGAAGTAAGAATATTATATTAGAAGCCTGATTATAGAGCGTTAAAACCCAAGCAACCAACTAATTTGCACCTATGAAAGTCTTGATAAACAGTACCACATACAATACATTAACAAAATTTTACAAAAATACTTATCAATATACACTCATAATGAAGAATATGTATATAAGTGTTACAGTGTACACTTGATAAATCCTCGAGGATATATCATATAAGTAGAAATTCCGTCTATATATCTTAGGAGTAAATCAAACCACAAAATTAAATGTGGTTATTTATTGGTAAAATGAATTTATGTAAATTGACAAACTTTATTCATCATTCTTAGGCATAATCACACATGCCATAGAAACAATATCCACCGGGCATGCACCTACTATTGCAGTATCCACAATGCCTTTTGTCAAATGACAAATTCACGCATTCCCCTCTGCAACAAGTCTCAGTGAAACGACACTTTCTCTTACACGCACCACAGTGGTGATCATCGTACCCTAAATCCATGCACTTGTTGTTGCAGCATGTCGAGTTTCGCCCTTCAAGCAAGTGGCAGATTTCATTATCTTTGTGGCAGTGATCAGCTGCCCTAGGGTTCCTTTCTTTTTCAGCAAGAAAACGACTCGTTCTGCTCTTCAATTGAGGTACTTCCACAGGTGTTGCTGAAAGTCGTTTTCCATCCTCATGAAATTCTGAATTTTTAGGGTTGATCGATTTGTCCATACGTTGCATGGTGAGGAGAGAGATAGTGCAAACCATTGTAATGGCAAGAAGAACCATTAATTTGAACAACTTCATCTTTTTCGAACGTGAAAATGATCGATTGATAATAGTGCTACTCAAAATCTTGGTTAAAAGGATTGATAATAATGGTATGTGAAATCTTCGTTTTCGTTCTCGACTCGAAGAAGGAGGAGAAGAGATTGCTCTATTTTGTGAAGGATATAAGATTGGGAGAGATAGAGGTGTGTTTATATACCTTATAGGGTGGAAGAATGGGGGAGTTGACATTTGAAAGAGATGGTGGAGTGTGATAAAGAAGCAAGAGCGTAACAGTTTGACTTATGAAAGAGATGAATTAATGCATATCGTTGCTTGTAAAATGGCTGACTTCAGCTGATTATTCTGAAATATATATTAGGGTTTGCATGTTTAAGTTAAGTAACTTCAAGGTCAAAATAGAATTCACCACTTCTGCATGCACTTGAGGTTTGCTTGAAATGGCTATAAAGTGATTTAGAGGGAACTTAACTCGTTTCGTATATATGATTGTGGAGTATAAGTTAGTTTTTTTCTTTTTTGACAATCATGGGCAGTAAAGTAAAGGAAAAGTTTTGTGTCTTGGCTATTGTATGAAGCAAGACAATACTATTATACTGATACATTATTTGGTTACTAATATTTGACTTTTTTTTTTACCTTATTGAATATAGAAACTAGAAGGGTCCTAACATCTCTAAGTTACAAAAGGTAGAAGGAAAAATTGAAAAGAAAAATAATGGAATTTTATCCCCCAAAGTATATATTTCTTGGAACTTGACTTGTGTTGAGTAGCTTCGACATTTGAGTTTTGTCCCGAAGTCCTAAACCACACATAAGCTTGGTTCGATTTTAAAGAACATATATGCTCAAATTTTAAACCTTAAATGTATGTCATTAAATATTTCGTTTTCAATAAAAGCTCTTATGCATACAAACAACTGGTTCCGTGACAAGTAATTGATGGCCGGTTATATGAATATTTTTGGAAATTTTAACTCCTATAACAAATGTATATACACTATTTATTATAAATTAAATTTATTTTAAAATATTTTTTTAATAGTTACCTTTTATATTTTATAACAAAATACGTACTATATTTATAGTGTATACGACAATTGAGGCGTGAAATACGCTATTTATGTTTTTTTCTCTCTTTCTTTCAATTAACACACGCTCAAAATCCCAACAAAAATTTTCTTCTTTCTCTCTCTCACTTCTCTCTCTTCGAGTACGCCAGATATTGCAATGGGGTTGTACTGCTCAGTTTCTATGCCGGATATTTGCAATGAATTTGTACTGCAATATTAAAAAGAAAGAGACTACTTTCTTCTATGCCGGATATTGCAATGGATTCCTCTGCTGCAATATTTTTTGAACTGCATAAAGTCAAAACAAGAATAGAGAAATAATCAATGTGTTGAGTCACACCCAATTTGTGATTTGACCGGTCGAAGAAGTCAAGCATGCGTTTTGGGTTAACAGCCAATTTGTTTCGATCAATCACTGAGTGGACCACATCTGGACCGAGCTTTTGAGGTATTTCCGATGACCCCAAGAGAAAATTCTTATTTTTTATTGTTACATCCCGCTTTTTCGTACGTTAATATTTCGTCCTCATTTAATCGACGTAGACTCCGGAATGAAATTATCTTGAGGTTAACGTATTTATACTATTTATAACAAGCGATAAGTAACTTCCGCGAAGGATAAAGGGATAATTAAAGAAAATGAGTTCATTGAAAGTTGTCAATTTGGGATAAAATACGATCCGAATCATTATACCTGATATTAAAGGATTAGTGCCATACAAGGTACTACATGATCGTGTGTACAAGGTACGTTAACAGTGAGTAGTGTTTTAAATAAGTTGAAATAATACTTAACTATGTGAGTAATCAATTAATTATTAGGTAATTAAACAAAGAGTAGAATAAGATTTAACCCCTCTCCCAACGTGGCAATCATCCCTTCCATTTAAATGACTAAAGTATTAGAGATTGCAAGGTGTCACACTTTGAGAAAGAAGTGTGACACCAAGCTTAATTATGTATTGGGAAAAAAATTAAATTTACATATAAATATGACGTATCGTGACATGTGGATCAGTCAAAGAGTTATGATTGGCAAGAAAGTATGAGCTACAACAGATACGAGAAGAAACATGAAAAAAGGCACGATCAACCATTCAAAGGACTTAGCACCCGTGCCTATTTAAAAGTCATTTAGATCCGAGAATCACGGAGAATGAATCTGACACTATATGAGAATGCAGATACAATATTTGATGAGTATTAAATATTGAAAGCGTTAGAGAATTTGTATAATGATTATGTAACGTAGCATTTAATATCTTTAATTGTCATAATTGCCTCATTATGACAAAGGCAAAATGCATATCTCCATAGTAACTATAAAAAGGAGATAATTGATCAATTGTAGGGACACGAAAAATCATCTGAATATACTTTGGTTTACTTGTTTTACTCGATTATATTCTGGCTATCCACATTGCTTTCTATTATACATTCTTGCGATTATCAGTAACCCGTGTTCTTCTAAATTATAGCTTTAGTCAAAATTCTATTTTTGGTTAAACAAATTGGTCCCGCTATCGAAAATCGATAATCAATTCTATTTTAACTTAATTTTCCTTGTTGCACCAACCATGTCGAACAACAATGACAACATCTAAGGAAACCAAGGAAATAAACAAAACCAAACAAACCAACAACTTCAGGGAGATCCGCAAGACAATAACACACTGATACACTCTCCACGAGCCTCTCCATGGCGGTCTCGTGAAGGCACTCCTGATGGATCTCATACAGATGGACATCCTCAATTCGAAAATTTTGAAGTTATGGATGAAACCTTGCAAAAACTCATTGCCTCGTAGGTCAACAAAGCTCTTCAGGATTTTGTTAGCTAATTACCTGCTGCTCCACCCACACCCACTCCAAATAACAATACTCTAGAGAACCCTCGTTCCGGGCTTGTTAATTCAGGCAGCTGTGGAACCCCCAGTGAATCACAGGAGGGAGAACCAGGTAATTTAGTTAATTCTGATTTACAAAACTTAGTACTAACATTGCAGAAACAGCTCAAGGAGCAAAGCGATCGTATAGAGCAAATACACGGGATGCCACCCGTGATCAAAGGGGTAGATATGGATAAGTATTCTCAACAGCACTGGAAGCCAAGCGCTGCTCCCCTTCCAATTCCAAAGAAGTTAAAAATTCCTGATATTCCAAAATATAATGGAACAACAGACCCACGAGATCATGTGACTGCATTTACAACAGGCGTAAAAGGCAACGATTTGACAAAGCAAGGGATTGAATCGGTATTAGTCAAAAAATTTGGTGAAACACTCACTAAGGGAGCATTAACATGGTATTCTCTTTTACCCAAAAATTCTATAAATTCTTTTGCTGAGCTTGCAGATTCTTTCATCAAAGCACACGGGAGCTCAAAAAGTCGGAAAAAAATGGAAGATATTTTCAAGATCAAGCAAGGGGACTCAAAATTGCTTAGGGAATTCGTGGACAGATTCTAACGTGAAAGAATGACATTACTGCGTGTATCTGAGAATTGGCAGCTATAGCCTTCACAAGCAATTTGAATGAAAAGAGTTCAGAAGCTACAATGTGACTAAAGGAAACCTCCATAAATTCCCAGCTACACCGTGGAATGACGTTTACAACAGGTACAGCTCAAAGCTGAGGATAGAAGAAGATATTGTTCCTCAATTTCAAAAAGAAGAAAAGGCGAGTTCAAGACATGCGGAAACCAAAAAAAGGTCTGGTAAAAATAGGTACGAGCCATACATGGGACCTGTGGGAAAAGACTCATGGTTGAAGCAGGATAGTCAAAGGTATGATCACAGGTCAAAGAATAGAGAGTCAGGTTCTTCATCAAGATTCAGGAATGATCGAAACATTCATGAGTCACCAGATGGCGATAGAAGTTTGAAGGCAAGGTTTGGTGGTTACAATTTCAATGTGAGCACTTCTGAACTCGTAGCTATTTTAAGAATCATGAGAGATAAGGTACGATGGCCAAAGGAAATGAGATCAAATCCAAACAGACAAAACCCTGATCATTGGTGCGAATTCCATAACGATCATGGGCATAAAATGACAGATTGCAGGTTTTTGTAGGGTGAAGTTGATCATTTGTTAAAACGGGGGTATCTCACTGAGTTATTCAGTGAGAAAGGTAAATAAGCATACATGTAAAACAAGCAGGAACCTCCAAAACTACCTTCTCCCAAAAGAACCGTCAACGTTATAAGCGGGGATGAAGACGTCAATAGCGTATCGTATACCGCAACTAATAAGATTTCCAAAGTTAAAATTACCCACGGGAAGCGGTTACGACATGAGTTAGAGGAAGAAAATATTACTTTCGATGATGCAGATGCCGAGGGTCTATTAACTCCACATAACGACGCACTGGTAATATTTTTACTTGTAAATGACACTAACGTGAAACGAGTTTTAATTGATCCAGGTAGTTCTGTGAACATTATTTTGTTACGAGTGCTATGTGAGATGCAAGCAGAAGATAGATTGGTACCAAAAGCCCATACTTTGTCAGGATTTGACAATTCCAGTGTTGTAACGAAAGGGGAAGTGATGCTTACTACATTCGCAAAAGACATTATCAAATACACAAAATTTCAAGTAGTGGAAATGGAAATGGAAATGGCTTACAATATAATTCTTGGTAGGCCATGGATCCACGACATGGATGTTGTTCCATAAACCTTCCATCAAGTCATTAAATTTCCAGCGCCATAGGGAATATGTCAAATCAGGGGAGACCAACAGACATCTAGGAGCATCAACTTCGTGGCGAATTTAAGTGCGAAGGGTGAAGAGAAATAGCAATTACAGAATCCAGTTGAGGATAACATAATGTCAAGCTCAACTGAACAAGGGCAAACAGATGTGGATTCAATGCCCGATTCCATTCAAGAACCAGAAGAAAATAAAAAAATCAAAACAACGATAGAAGAGTTGGATGCAGTGGTTTTATTTGTACACTGGCCAAAAAGAAAAACGTATATAGGAGCCAATCTCAGTCCGGATATGAAACGTAAGTTGATTGAATTTTTAAAAGTTAACGCAGATTGTTTTGCTTGGTCCCATTATGATATGACAGGTATACCACCGGAGGTAATGACTCACAAGTTGAATGAGGACCCATCTCATCCACATATCAAACAAAAGAAAAGAAAGCATGGCACTTTAAAAAATCAAGTGATTCAGGATGAGGTGCACAAATTGTCAAAAAATGGGTCTACTCGCAAGGTAAAGTATCCTAGTGGCTAGCCAACACTGTTATGGTACCTATAAAGAACGATAAATGGCGAGTCTATATATACTACACATATCTTAACAAAGCTTTTCCTAAAGATTCTTTTCCATTACCTTATATAGATCAACTAATTGATGCTACTGCGGGGCATAAGTTGTTAAGTTTTTTAGATGCATATTTAGGTTATAATCAGATTAAAATGGATCCGAGAGATGAAGAAAAAACTTCATTCATAACAGACAGGGGGACTTACTGTTATAAAGTAATGTCTTTTGGTCTAAAGAATGCAGGAGCAACGTATTAGAGGTTAGTTACCAAAATGTTTCAAGAGCATTTGGGAAAAACTATGGAGGTCTATATAGATGATATGCTCGTTAAAACTCAGCACTCAGGAGATCATATATCGAATCTGTCTGAAACGTTTAAAATTTTGCAAAAATTTAATATGAAGTTAAATCCCGAAAAATATGCATTTGGAGTTGCATCAGGTAGGTTCTTAGGTTTTCTTGTTTCTAACCGTGGTATTGAGGTGAATCCTGCACAGATTAAGGCCATTGAAGAAATCCCTGATATACTTTCGAGCAAGAAAGCAATTCAAATATTAACAGGGAAGATTGCAGCCTTGGGAAGATTCATTTCTAAATCATTAGAGAAGTGCTTAAAATTCTTCTCAACCCTTAAGAAGCAGGATCATTTTAAATGGAATGAGGGATGTCAACAGGCACTCAGGAATTTGAAAACATACTTATCAAATCCACCTTTGCTAGCAAAACCAAAGGCTGGGGAAAGACTATTCATTTACCTTGTTGTTTCAGAAGTAGCGGTAAGTGCTGTTTTGGTTCGAGAAGAACAAGGTAAACAATCTCCTATCTATTATGTTAGTAAATCTTTGTTAGATGCGGAGACGCGGTATCCTCAATTCGAAAAGCTTTCACTTGCATTAATCATGGCATCTAGGAAACTAAGACCTTACTTTCAGTGTCATCCTATTATTGTAGTAACCGCCTGCCCTTTACGTAATATATTACATAAGCATGAGTTATTAGGTAGGTTGGCTAAGTGGGCTATAGAGTTATGTAAATACGAAATCACGTACCAACCTAGAACTGCTAAAATCATAAGTGTTAGCAGATTTCTTGGCTGATTTTAGCCAAGGGATGCAATTAGAAGCAGAAAAAGAATTACAGGTGCTCAATGAAGCTAATCCAGGAACGTGGACTTTATTTGCTGATGGTTCATCTAACATAAAAGGTGCAGGTTTAGGGATTGTTTTGGAACCACCTACAGGTGAAACCATTCAACAAGCTATCAAATGTCATTCTATAACTAACAATGAGGTAGAGTATGAGGCTGTGACTGCAGGTTTAGAATTGGCATGAGAACTTGGCATAAATCAGATTATAATCAAAAGCGATTCACAACTTGTGGTTAATCAAATGCTGGGGACTTATACAGCCAAGGAAATAAGGATGCAACAGTATTTAGAAAAAGGTACGGGAATTGATAAAGCAATTTCAAACCTAGAAAGTTACGCAAATACCAAGGGATGAAATCTCAAAGCAGATGCCTTAGCTAATCTCGCATTTGCGGCTGATGTGGCAAGTGATCCAAGTGCCTCGGTTATTCATTTATTTCATTCAGTTCTCGACCCTGACAAGAATGAGGTAAATTTTAATAATTTAACTTGGGATTGGAGGAACGATATTGTTGCTTTTTTGCAGTATCGAACCGTCCCTGATGACAAGAAAAAAGCTCATACGCTTCGAAAAAAGGCTGCTCGGTACTGCTTAAACCAGGGCAACCTATATCATAAAATGTTCGGTGGTCCCTTAGCCAGATGCCTCGGACCTTATCAAATGGAGTACGTAATGAGGGAAATACACGAGGGGCATTGTGGGAATCACGCCAGAGGAAGATCACTGGTAATAACCTTAATTAGGGCAGGTTATTACTGGCCTAAAATGGAAGAAGAAGCAGAAAGTTTCGTGGCCAAATGTGATAAATTTCAAAGGTACGGTAACAATATGCATAGAACCGCAAAGTTATTACATCCGATCATCGCACCGTGGCCATTTATGAAATGGAGAATGGATATCATGGCTCCATTACTACAAGCAAAAGGACAGGTAAAATTTCTGCTCATATTCACTGATTATTTTACTAAATGGGTAGAGGCAGGAGCATTCAAACAAGTATGAGAAAAGGAAGTAAAAGATTTTATTTGGCGGAATATCATATGCCGATTCGGTGTACCAAAGGAGATCGTATGTGATAATGGCCCTCAGTTTATAGAAACCCAAATCATGAAATTTTTTCAAAGTTGGAAGATTAAAAAGGATTACATATACACCTTATCATCTGCTGGGTAATGGGCAAGCAGAGTCAACGAACAAGGTTATAATCAATAATTTGAAGAAGCGTTTAGAAGAGTCAAAAGGAAATTGGTTAGAAGTGCTACCTGGTGTTTTATGGGCATATCGCACAACAACAAAAACAAGTACGGGAGAAACACCATTTTTGTTGGTTTATGGAGCAGAAGCTTTAATTCCAGTTGAGATAGGAGAGCCAAGTACGAGGTTTACACATGCAACAGAAGAGTCTAATAACGAAGAAATGCGTATAAGCCTCGATTTACTTGAAGGAAGAAGGGAAGCTGCATTAGTAAGAATGGCAGCACAAAAGTAAGTCATAGAACAGTACTACAACCGGAAAGCACGCCTCAGATTTTTCAAAATTGGGGACTTTTTGCTCAAAAAGGTTTTTCAATCTACAAAGACAACTAATACGGGAAAATTAAGTCCGACATGGGAAGGACCCTATAGGACCAGTGGTATAGCAGGCAAAGGAGCATATGAGTTGGAAACAATGGATGGTAAAGTATTACCTTCACATTGGAACGCTGTTCACTTGAAGAGATACTATTTTTAAGGAATACCCATGGTCAGGTATCCATCTTTTAAAGTTTATTTTTGAATTATTAAAATTTTACTAATGATTTTAGATGATAGGCAAAAAGCTAACCCGTACTAAATGATAAGTCACGACCTGTAAGGCACATGGAATACACTAAAATTCCTGGCCTAGGGTTACAATTATTCTGATAGAAATACAAACGGGTTAAGCAGTCTTCATCTATAACCGCACCTCCGAGCCCCGTATGTTTTTCTTTTTCAGAAAAAGAACCAAATGAGAGAAACAATCAAGTGCTCAAGATTTTATACTTCAGCGCTCAAACACTTGGGGGGACTACATAATAAACACGGGTATGTGTATAAAGAAGGCAAAGAAGATTCAGCAAAAATCAAGCCTGAAAAAGTCAAGTGCAGAGTAAAAGTCACGAAGTCACGAGCCAAGGCCAAAGAAAATTTTATTGTAGTTAGGGTAAAAGCTTTGTACTAAAATGGGTTATAATGAAAAACCTCGTGTTTATTATTTTGAAACAGGTTATAAAGAAAAACCTCGTGTTTATTATTCTAAAACGGGTTATAAAGAAAAACCTCGTGTTTATTATTTCTTAAAAATCTGTTATAAGAAAAACAGTTACGAGAAAGTTATAGATGTAATCCAAATACATGTAAAGCATTATTCAAAACTAGACAAAGTTTGAATAAAAACTTGTCAATGTTATTTCAAAAGAAACATGTGTGTTCCTATTTCTCTCATCGTATGTTATTATGAAGTTGAGACGTCTTTTTCATTAAATGTCGAAATATAAAAGGGACCTCTTTTATAAATTCATGTTTAAATTACTTATTCATGAAGTTAACAGAAGCATTTTCTAAAGAATAAAAAGGCAGATTATTCTATAAGTCCATAGAAATATAGGCGAGAATAAATTAAATAGAAGTTCAAGATAATAACGAGAAAACTTCTTAAATACTAAAAAGCTTAAGACTAAGTAAAACTTAGTCATAAAACTTCAAATTGTTTATACAATTTCCCCATGAAAGGTCCAGGGACTTGAGTTTCCAAAATAAACCCTCGAACAAAATCAATGGTTTTAAAAATAACCTTCCAAAACGGTACCTGCAAAAGAAAAGAGAATTCAAACAGTTAAACTTATCACTAAGAAGATGAGGGAACTGTAGAAGGAGTATCAATGGCAACTGGCTCAACTTGTGCAGGTGCATCAACAATTGCGTGTTGAACTTGACTCACAACAACAAGCTCGAATGGTCTTGGAAGAGTTGGGATACTCGTATCGACTTCAACATTCACGGGAGCTTCGATCACAGGAGAAGGAAAATCTTGAGTTTGTTGAGATTTCTCAATATCTTTATTTATTTTTGCTAATTCAGACTCCAAGTTAAAATTCTCCTTGCTGGCTTCAACAAGAGTATACCGGCAAGAATTTAGAAACGCCCAACTTACCTCCATGGTAGACTTGTCCTCGAGGATCTCATAATACCTCTCCCAAGCAGCAATGTCCTCATGCAACCTCTCATTTTCAACCAAGACAGTTGTGTGAGAAGCTTGAAGAGAGGCGTGGGAAGTCTCCAAGGTACGGACCTTATCAAAAGAAATTCGAAGGTCTTCTTGTGCTTGAGTCAAATTCTGTACGAGCTCTCCAGCATAAACTTCTTTTTCATCCAAAAGAACCTTCAGTCCTCTAATTTCTTCACTAGCCTTGGACAACTGCTCAGAAAAGGAAAATTTGAGATGAGCTTTTTCTTTCTCCGCTTGACTTGAGGAATCTTTTAAAACTCTCAACTCCGAAGTTAAGGCCCGTACTTTCTGCTCCAAGGTACTCTTACTTTCCTCTAAATAGTCCATGTGAATTTGAAGACTCTCGAACTGCTCCTTCCAATTGAATGCCTCTAATTGATAGTCCCGCATTAACTGTTCTGTGAGGGTAACCCTTTTTATCATCGCTGTGCCGATGAGATTAGGCTAGAAAGAAAGAAAGGGAAATAAGAATCTTAAAGATAAAGAAAATGACAGGAGAAAGAAAAGGAAAATACCTTTAAAGTAAAATGCACGATATCGTTCATTAGGGTCAAGGACTGTGGGTCTCCAACTTAGCCTTCTCAACCGGACCAATTAAAGGCTTTAGCCACATGTCCGCTTGACCAGATTTTCTTAAAAGATTACCCTCAGAGGGGACTTCAATGATCACCTACCTCATGGCACCACCTCGACTGGAGGAACCAACCTCCACATGGTGAGAAAGTAGAGGAAGAGTTGTTAAAGGAGGCACGGTGAAAGTAGTAAAAACAGTATCTTGGGGAGTAATAGGAACAGTCGAGAACGGCAAGGAAGGAATCACTGACACGGGAGTGGAATAAGAACCAGGGGAGTCTCATTAGAAACCGGGCCTAAGTTTTCATTGCCAAATCCACTATTAAAAAGTTACTTAACAGACTCGTGAGCAGCAACAGGAGCAACTTCCTCATCAAGAACTACAACTGGAGTCTCAATAGGCTCAGTAAGAGGAGAAGAACTGAGGGGGGACGTTTCCGCTTCATCTTCAGACATAATGCATCTCCTGGCCCGTGGCCTTGCTATTAGGGCATCCCGATCTTCTTATTTATCAGAGTCCCGATCAGCAATGGTTTTTCTTTTCGATGAAGGACCCGAGATTATTTCTTGGGCCCTTTCCAAAGAGATGCGAGAAGCTACGATCGACTCCGCAGTAACTCCTCAAATAGAAAATCATGATAAATAGAGGGATTGAGATCAGTGCAATATAAAAAATAAATAAATACAGCAAATGTATGAAAGGTAAAATGAAAACTCTTACCATGAGTTTTTACTTTCCAACCGAATCAGTTAGAAATGGTTTTCCAAGACCTACCATCCATTGATGCGATCTTCAATAACTTATCTACCCAATCACAAAAATTGGGAACCTCTTCCACAAATTCCATGATTGCTGGAAAAAGAAAATAGATTTAGAAAAATCAATAAGTTGAAAGAAAAGGTACGAGAGAGCTAAAGTACTCACGTGCAAAGTTCCACTTCTCAGGGAAGGGAACATTTTGTTTACCCACTAAACCAAGGGTGGGGGTAGCAACAAACCTGGCGTACCATCCATGGTCTTTATCAGCTTCAGGGCTTACCGAAACCCTCTTGCTCTTGGCTACTAGTGTAAAAACCCCACTAGGAAAGAGTCTGATGGCGTAAAGATGAATCAAGTGCGGAAAAGTGAAAGGAACCCTAGCTGTATTAGTCAGATGCCTTAAGAAGGCAACAACCCTTCATATGATTGGGCCAATTTTACCCAAGCAGACATCGAAGAAGCGATAGAGCTCATGAATGACAGGGTCAATAGCCGGTTGAAACCCTAAGGTGAAAGGGTATGTATAGACAAATGAATACCCAGTTATGTAAGAGGTAATTCTTTGGTTTGAAATGGGAATAATAATAGAGAAATCACTACTCCAGTGACAATCTCTACGAACTAAATGAATCAAACCTTCTATAATTTGGGTAGGATAAGGATCAACCCTATCTAAAGAAGCAACCTGGTTTCTAAGTAACACCCTATCGTTATAAAAAGATAATTCTGCAGGGACTATCTCTTCTACTTGTGACAACCCGGCCCATCGTCTCATGTGTTACTACCCCATTTTCCCCATTTATTGCTTCTTCATGTTTCATTATCAGCATCGATAGTGTTAGAGTTGAATTGGATTGGTTTTGATAGGAAATGAGACACTTAGTCTCTTTAAGGAAGGCTTAGTTTGGAAAGGTCAACAGGACGTTGACCTATGAGTAAGAGGGCTCGGATGTGAATTCCGGAAAGTTGGTTAGCTTCGGGAGGTGATTTGTGACTTAGGAGTGTGATCGTAAGTGATTTTGGAGGTCCGGTGTAGAATTAGGCTTGAATTGGCGAAGTTAGTATTTTGACGAATTCCGGTTGATAGGTGAGATTTTGATCCGAGGTTCAAAATGGGATTTTGGGAGTTGCAGTAGCTCCGTTAGGTGATTTTGGATATGTGTGCAAAATTTTGGGTCATTCGGAGGTATTTTGGTCGGGTTTTTAATCGAATGCATAATTCGAAAGTTTTTAAGAAACTTAGGCTTGAATCCGATGTGATTTGATGGTTTTAGCGTTGTTTGATGTGTTTTGAGGATTGGAACAAGTTTGAATGAGGTTTTACGATGTGTTGGCATTTTTGGTTGAGGCCCTGAGGGCCTCGGGGTGAGTTCAGGTGTTTAAACGGAGAGTTTTTGAAGTTTGTTGCATGTTCATTTTTGCTGGTACCTTCTATTTACGCTTCTGCGGAAATGAACTGCAGAAGCGGGTGAGGGATCTCAAAAGCGATCAGGGGTTTGGTGGAGTAGTTTCGCAGAAGCGAAACCATTTTTGCATCAGCGGGTCCGCAGAAGAGGACAGTAAATCGTAGAAGCGATTTTGGGTCTCAAGAGGAAGTTCCACAGAAGCGGAATCTGAGCCGCAAAAGCGGAATTTGGAATTTTTAATGAGAACCGCAAAAGCGGGATTTTTGGCCGCATAAGCAGAAGCGGGACCGCAGAAGCGAAAGTCGACTGGGCAGAAGGGTTTAAATGTTATATGTCATCCGCGAGCATGGTGTATTTTTCCACCATTGTTGAGCGACCTTGAGAGCTTTGGGCGAGTATTCTTGAGAGTTTTGACTGAGAATCGATTGGAGGTAAGTCCCCTGGCCTAATTATTTAAGTTTATGGTAGAATTAACATGGAAATTAGTGGAAATTCATGAAAAATGGGTTAAGTTAGGGATTGAGAAATCATAAGTTAAATATGGAATTTGGAGGGTCAAATGGACTCCGATTTTGGGTAAATTTGGTATGTATAGACTCGTGGAGAGACGAGGAATCTGGTGATGTAAATTTTGTAATTTTTCGAGAAGTGGGCCCGGGGCTCGGGTTTTGCCAACTTCGTGATTTTCGATGGTTTTCAAGTCTTTTCGATTGGGTTATGTTTCTTTGGCCTATTGTAATGTATTCTTTGTGGTTTTGATCAGATTCGACGAGCGAGGAGATCGATTCAAGGGGAAAAGGCATAGCGAGCTAGATTTTGGGCCTACTTGAGGTGAGTAATAGATGTAGATGATGACTTGAGGGTTTGAAACCCCGGAATATTGCATCATGACGCTATATTGAGGCAAGACACGTACTCTATGACGAGTGCAGGGTTGTTTGTGATTGGGGTTTGTGACTTAGTCCGTCCCGAGTGATGTTCATACTGTGTTCTTGACTAGAAATTGTTTGGTAATCATCCTACTTGGATTTTATGGATATATTTGGGCTTTGTGCCGATCATTTTCATTCTTCAGGGATTACTATCACTGTTTCCATATCACTTGGCATGTTAAACGATTTCAGTCCTGAGTATAAACATTGTTTTTGAAATGTTCAGCCATAATTCTAAGATTTGAAACTTAAACTATATTTTTTTGACATTGTGAGCTGAGAGATATTACTCTAATATTGCCCGAGTGGTTTGCATTCATATTCTGGACTGAGTATGGATCGGGTTGCACGCCGCAGCGATATTATGTCGATATTGCTCTTGGGCTGTAGGAGCCCCTCCGGAGTCTGAACCCCCACAGTGAGCACGGGTACCCAAATAGATCGGGCTGCGCGCCGCAGCGGTCATATGCATTGCATCGCATTCATGCATTGGTATCTATCTGATTTACCTGTCATTGATTTGCTGCTATTTCACCGTTAAATGTGCTGGATTGCCAGTCATAGCTCTACGTTGTAATATTTCGTGATTTCTTATCTTCAGTCATTATATATGTTTATTACTCACTGAGTTGTAGTAATCACTTTACTCCCTGCACCATATGTGCAGATACAGGTGTCCCGGAGACTCAGTGGAGTTATTGGTTGTTTGCAGACTCACCCCGGAGTTGTCGAGGTAGCTGCCTGGCGTCTGTAGGACCTAACTTCTTCCCTATCCCTTTGTTTTTCAACATCTTAGACTCTCATCTGTTTAGATTTTGCTACTCAGTTGTATTTAGAGGCTCTAGACTCGTGACCCCAGATCTATTGGGAATTGTATTGGTATTGTTATGGTTTCTGTACTATTTCTATCTATTATCACCGGTTGGAATTATATTATCTGATAATCTAACTCTATTAATTGGTAACAGGTTGCGTGTTTGGATTTGGGAGTGTTTTAATGGTCGAGCTTGCCTAGCATTTGTGCTGGGCACCATCACGACCGGGATTGGGATCGTGATAAGTTGGTATCAAAGCCTAGGTTACTAGGCCTCATGAGTCATGAGCCAATTTAGTAGAGTCTCGCGGATCGGTACGGAGACGTCTGAATTTATCCTCGAGAGGCTGCAGAACCTTTAGGAAACACTTCATATTCTTGAAATTCTTGTCATGCGACTTTGTTGACCCGAGAACTAAACTTCTATATTCTATTCTCTCACAGATGGCGAGAACCCGTGCTACCAGACGTGGCGGACGACCACCATTACCACCCACTAGAGGTCGTGGGTGCGGTCGTGGTCGTGGTCGAGGTAGACCAGCGAGGGCAGTACCTGTAGATCCACCAACTGCCCCGGTTTAGGACCAACCTCCAGCTGTAGATGCTCCAGCAGTACCGGTTCAGGAACCGGCAGTGCCCATTATGATTCCTGGTCTCTAGGAGGCTTTTGCTCAGATTCTATCCGTCTGCACTGGCCTGGCTCAGGCAGTCTCAGCCACTACTGCAGCAGCTACCTCACAGATTGGGGGAGGTCATCAGACCCCCGCTGCTCGCATACCTGAGCAGGTTGTTCAGGGATTGCAGACACCGGGAGCAGCCCCAGCTCAGCCAGTTGCACTAGTTGCACCAGTCGCACCAGCTCCAGATTATGTGGTTCCAACTATGCCAGACGATGAGCAGCGCCGACTGGAGAGGTTTAGTAGGCTCCAGCCTCCGACGTTCAGTGGTGCGGAGGGCGAGGATGCCCATGGATTTCTAGACAAGTGTCAGCGTATGCTTCGCATCGTAGGGACTTTGGAGTTGAATGGAGTGGCTTTTACTACTTTCCATTTCTCAGGGCCTGCATTTACATGGTGGGAGGATTTCGAGAGGCATAGGCCTGTTGGTGCCACGCCCCTCGCGTGGCAGCAGTTCTCCACTCTCTTTTTGGAGAAGTACGTACCGCAGTCTTGCAGGGAGGAGCTGCGTCGTCAGTTTGAGTGGTTGGTTCAGGGAGACATGTCTGTGACCCAGTATGAGATGAGGTTTACGCAGTTAGCTCGACATGCTACTTGGATGATCCCGACAGATTGGGAGAGGATTAGGAGGTTCGTGGATGGCCTCAACTATTCACTTCATATTTTGATGACCAGATAGAGGGTTATGGGTGCCTCGTTCGAGGAGGTAGTTGACATGGCTCGAGATATCGAGACGGTTCGCCGTAGGGAGCGTGAGGAGAGGGAGGCCAAGAGGCCTCGAGGTTCAGGTAGTTTCAGTGGTGCTCCGGCTAGGGGCCAGTTCCAGCGTGGCAGAGGTCGTTCCTTCAGGCCTCCTCAGTCAAGTCGTTCAGAGTACAGTAGGGCTTCTTCAGGCCGTGGTCCTCAGGGGTTTCAGCAGGTCCAGTCTTCACTTAGTGCCTTCCCAGCACAGAGCTCTACTCCTACCTCTTCAGCCTAGGGTTCTTCAGCAGCGAGGGGTTCCCTTCAGTCCTCTTCTCCAGTACCAGGCAGTTGCTTCGAGTGTGGTGAGTTTGTCCATATGAGAAGACAGTGTCCTCGGCTTCATGGTAGTCGGCCTCAGCAGAGGGATCAACCCTTATCTTCTACTCCATCTACTTCAGCACCCTCCCAATCAGGTAGGGGTGGGGGCCAGGGAGCTAGGGGCCGCCATAGGGGTGGAGACCGATCTGGCTATGGCCAGGCTTGATTCTATGCTCTCCCAGACAGGAGGGACGCCATTGCATCAGATGCTGTTATCACAGGCACTATCTCAGTCTGCCACATGGATGCCTCTATCTTGTTTGATCCCGGTTCTACCTACTCTTATGTGTCTTCATATTTTTCCCATCATCTGGGTACGACCCGTGGTTGTCTTGCCTTGCCTGTGCATGTATCTACCCTGGTGGGCGATACTATTGTTGTAGACCATGTGTATCGGTCTTGTCTGGTGACTATTGGGGGTCTGGAGACCCGAGTTGATTTGTTATTGCTGAGCATGGTAGATTTTGATGTTATCCTAGGCATGGACTGGTTATCTCTGTGCCATGCTATTCTGGATTGTTATGCTAAGACACTCACATTGGCCATACCGGGTGTTCCGCGGATTGAGTGGCGTGGTATGACTGACTATGTAGCCAGTAGGGTGACCTCTTTCCTAAAGGCCCAGCGGATGGTTGGGAAAGGTTGTTTATCGTATTTGGATTTTGTGAGAGATGTCGGAGCTGAGACTCCTAGTCTTGATTCTGTGCCTGTTGTGAGGGATTTTCCTGATGTGTTTCCAGCAGACCTGCCGGCATGCCACCGGACAGGGACATTGATTTCGGTATTGATCTGGTGCCGGGCACTCAGCCCATCTCTATTCCTCCATATCGTATGGCACCAGCAGAGTTAAAGGAGTTGAAGAAGCAGCTTCAGGAACTCCTAGATAAGGGGCTCATTCGTCCGAGTGTGTCACTGTAGGGTGCATCGATCTTATTTGTGAAGAAGAAGGATGGCACAATGAGAATGTGCATTGACTACAGGCAGCTGAACAAGGTGACAGTGAAGAACAAGTATCCTCTGCCCCGTATTGATGATTTGTTTGACCAGCTTCAGGGGGCAAAGATATTCTCTAAGATTGATCTCCGTTCAGGCTATCACCAACTGAAGATTAGGGATTCAGATATTATGAATACGGCTTTCAGGACGAGATATGGGCACTATGAGTTTCTGGTTATGTCTTTCGGGCTGACTAATGCCCCAGTCGGGTTCATGCACTTGATGAACAGTATATTTCGGCCGTATCTGGATTCATTTGTGATTGTGTTTATTGATGACATTCTATTGTACTCGCGTAGCCAAGAGGAGCACGCACAGCATTTGAGAGTGGTATCACAGAGGTTGAGGGAGGAGAAACTTTATGCAAAGTTCTCCAAATGTGAGTTATGTGGCTTTCCTGGGGCACGTGGTGTCCAGTGATGGTATTCAGGTTGATCCGAAGAAGATAGAGGAGGTGTAGAGCTGTCCTAGACCGTCCTCAGCCACGGAGATTCGGAGTTTCCTCGGTTTGGTGGGTTATTATCACCGGTTTATTCAGGGTTTTTCATCTATTGCTTCGCCCTTGACCAAGTTGACATAGAAGAATGCACCATTTGTATGGTCGGATGAGTGCGAGGAGAGCTTTCAGAAGCTCAAGACAGCTTTGACCACAACTCCAGTATTGGTATTGCCATCAGCTTCAGGTTCTTAAACTGTGTATTGTGATGCTTCGAGAGTTGGGATCGGATGTGTGTTGATGCAGGAGGGTAGAGTTATTGCATATACTTCTCGTCAGTTGAAGCCCCATGAGAAGAACTACCTTGTACATGACTTGGAGTTGGCTGCTATAGTTTATGCTTTGAAAATTTGGAGGCACTATTTATATGGCATATCTTGTGAGGTATTCACTGATCATCACAGTCTTCAGCATCTGTTCAAGCAGAAGGATCTTAATTTGAGGCAGCGGAGGTGGCTTGAATTACTCAAGGACTATGATATTACCATTTTGTATCATCCAGGGAAGGCCAATGTAGTGGCCTATGCTTTGAGCCGAAAGGCGGTGAGTATGGGTAGTTTGGCATACATTCCAGTTGGGAAGAAGCCCTTCACAGTCGATGTTCAGGCTTTGGCCAATCGGATGGTGACTTTAGACATTTCGGAGCCTAGTCGGGTGTTGGCTTATGTGGTTTCATGATCTTCCTTGTATGACCGCATTAGAGAGCGCCAGTAAGATGATCCGCATTTGCTTGTCCTTAAGGACAGGGTCCAGCATGATGATGCCAGAGATGTGACTATTGATGATGATGGTGTGTTGAGGATGTAGGGCCGGATTTATGTGCCCAATGTGGATGGGCTTCGGGAGTTGATATTAGAGAAGGCCCACAGCTCGCGGTATTCCATTCATCCGGGTGCCGCAAAGATGTATCAGGATTTTAGGCAGCACTACTGGTGGAGGAGAATAAAGAAAGATATTGTGAGTTATGTAGATCGGTTTCTCAACTGTCAGCAGGTAAAGTACGAGCATCAGAGGCTGGGCGGTGTACTTCAGCGGATGATTATTCCCGAGTGGAAGTTGGAGAGGATTACTATGGATTTTGTGAGTGGTCTCCCTTGGACTTTGAAGAAGTTAGATTCGATTTGGGTGATTGTGGACAGGTTTACCAAGTTCCCGCACTTTATTCCGGTACGTACTACCTATTCTTCGAAGCGGCTAGCAGGGATTTTCATTCGGGAGATTGTACGGTTTTATGGGGTCCCAGTTTCTATTATCTCAGATAGGGGTACTCAGTTCACTTCCAAGTTTTGGAGGACTTTTCAGCGAGAGTTGGGTACACGGGTGGAGTTGAGCACATCGTTTCATCCTCAGATGGACGGGCAGTCCGAGCGTACTATTCAGATATTGGAGGACATGTTGTGTGCCTGTGTTATTGATTTTGGAGGTTCTTGGGCTGAGTTCTTGCCACTTGCAGAGTTTTCTTACAACAACAGCTATCAATCCAGTATTAAGATGGCGCCGTATGAGACCTTATATGGGAGATGGTGTAGATCCCCGGTTGGTTGGTTTGAGCCCGGCGAGGCTATGCTATTGGGGATAGAGTTGGTTCAGGATGCCTTAGAGAAGGTGAAAGTGATCCAGGAGAGACTTCGTACAACTCAGTTGCGTCAGAAGAGTTATGCGGACCGGAAGGTTCGAGATGTATCTTATATGGTGGGCGAGAAGGTCTTGTTGAAGGTTTCGCCTATGAAAGGCGTTATGAGATTTGGAAAGAAAGGAAAGTTGAGTCCGCGGTTCATTGGTCCTTTTGAGACACTTAGGAGGATTGGGGAAATGGCCTATATGCTTGCTTTTCCACCGAGCTTGTCTGGGGTTCATCCGGTATTCCATGTTTCTATGCTTTTGAAGTATGTTGGGGACCCGACTCATGTGTTAGACTTCAGCACGATCCAGTTGGATGATGATTTGACTTATGATGTGGAGCAAATAGCTATTTTGGGTCGTCAAGTTCGGAGATTGAGATCAAAGGATATAGCTTCGGTGAAGGTGCAATGGAGAGGTCGGCCCGTGGAGGAGGCTACCTGGGAGACCGAGCAGGAGATGCAGAGCAGATATCCTCACCTATATGAGGCTTCAGGTATGTTTGTTGACCCGTTCGAGGACGAGCGTTTGTTTAAGTTGGGGAGGATGTGAAGACCAGGCTCGTCATCTCATGTGTTACTGCCCCGTTTTCCCCGTTTATTGCTTCTTCATGTTTCATCATCGGCATCGGTGGTGTTAGAGTTGAATTGGATTGGTTTTGATAGGAAATGAGACACTTAGTCTCTTTAAGGAAGGCTTGGTTTGGAAAAGTCAACCGGACGTTGACCTATGAGTTAGAGGGCTCGAATGTGAATTCTGGTGATTCGGTTAGCTTCGGAAGGTGATTTGTGACTTAGGAGTGTGATCGGAAGCGATTTTGGAGATCCGGTGTAGAATTAGGCTTAAATTGGCGAAGTTAGTATTTTGGCGACTTCCGGTTGATAGGTGAGATTTTGATCCGAGGGTCAGAATGGGATTCCGAGAGTTGTTAGAGCTTCTTTAGGTGATTTTGGATATGTGTGCAAAATTTTGGGTCATTCGGAGGTTTTTTGGTCGGGTTTTTAATCGAATGCGTAATTCGAAATTTTTTAAGAAACTTAGGCTTGAATCTGATGTGATTTGATGGTTTTAGAGTTGTTTGATGTGTTTTAAGGATTGGAAGAAGTTTGAATGAGGTTTTACGATGTGTTGGTGTTTTTGGTTGAGGCCCCGAGGGCCTCGGGCTGAGTTCGGGTGTTTAAGCGGATAGTTTTTGAAGTTTGTTGCAGGTTCATTTTTGCTGGTACCTGCTATTTCCGCTTCTGTGGAAATGAACCGCAGAAGCGGTTCCACAGAAGCGGTTCCACAGAAGCGGGTGAGGGATTTCAAAAGAGGTCAGGGGTTTGGTCGAGTAGTTCCGCAGAAGCAGAACCATTTTCGCATCAGCGGGTCCGCAGAAGCAGACGGTAAATCGCAGGAGCGGTTTTGGGTCTTAAGAGGAAGTTCCGCAGAAGCGGAATCTGAGCCGCAAAAGTGGAATTAGGAATTTTTAATGAGAACCACAAAAGCGGTATTTTTGGTCGCAGAAGCAGTCCCGCATAAACGGAAGCAGGACTGCAGAAGCGAAAGTCGACTGGGCAGAAGGGTTTAAATGTTATGTCATCTGCGAGCATGGGGTATTTTTCCACCATTGTTGAGCGACCTTGAGCGCTTTGGGCGAGTATTCTTGAGAGTTTTGACTAAGAATCGATTGGAGGTAAGTCCCTTGGCCTAATTATTCAAGTTTATGGTAGAATTAACATTGAAATTGGAGGATTTTCATCAAAAATGTGATAAGTTAGGGTTTGAGAAATCATAAGTTAAAAATGGAATTTGGAGGGTCAAATGGACTCCGATTTTGGTAAATTTGATATGTATAGACTCGTGGCGAGACAAGGAATCCGGTGATGTAAATTTTGTAATTTTTTGAGAAGTGGCCCCGGGGCTCGAGTTTTGCCAACTTCGTGATTTTTGATGCTTTTCGAGTCTTTTCGATTGGGTTATGTGTCTTTGGCCTATTGTAACATATTCTTTGTGGTTTTGATCAGATTCGATGTGCGAGGAGGTCGATTCAAGGGGAAAAGGCATAGCGAGCTAGATTCTGGGCCGGCTTGAGGTGAGTAATAGATGTAGATGATGACCTGAGGGTTTGAAACCCCGAAATATCGCATCGTGACGCTATATTGAGGCGAGACACGTACTCTATGACGAGTGTGGGGTCGTTTGTGATTGGGGATTGTGACTTAGTCCGTCCTGAGTGATGTCCGTACTGTGTTCTTGACTAGAAATTGTTTGGTAATCATCCTACTTGGATTTTATGGATATATTTGGGCTTTGTGCCGATCATTTTCATCCTTTAGGGATTATTATCACTGTTTCCATATCACTTGGCATGTTAAATGATTTCAGTCCTTAGTATAAACACTGTTTTTGAAATGTTCAGCCATAATTCTAAGATTTGAAACTTAAACTACATTTTTCTGACATTGTGAGCTGAGAGCTATTACTCTAATATTACCTGAGTGGTTTACATGCATATTCTGGACTGAGTATGGATCGGGCTACACGCCGCAACGATGTTATATCGATATTGCGCTTGGGCTGTAGGAGCCCCTCCGGAGTCTGAACCCCCACAGTGAGCACGGGTGCCCAAATGGATCGGGCTGCGCGCCGCAGCGGTCATATGCATTGCATCGCATTCATGCATTGGTATCTATCTGATTTACCTGTCATTGATTTGCTGCTATTTCACCATTAAATGTGCTGGATTGCCAGTTATAACTCTACGTTGTAATATTTCGTGATTTCTTATCTTCAGTCATTATATATGTTTATTACTCACTGAGTTGGAGTACTCACTTTACTCCCTGCTCCATGTGTGCAGATACAGGTGTCCCGCAGACTCAGTAGAGTTATTGGTTGTTTGCAGACTCACCCCGGAGTTGTCGAGGTAGCTGCCTGGCGTCCGCAGGACCCGACTTCTCCCCCATCCCTTTGTTTTTCCGCATCCTAGACTCTTATCTGTTTAGATTTTGCTACTCAGTTGTATTTAGAGGCTCTACACTCGTGACCCGAGATCTATTGGGAGTTGTATTGGTATTGTTATGGCTTCCGTACTATTTCTGTCTATTATCACTGGTTGGAACTATATTATCTGATAATCTAACTCTATTAATTGGTAGCGAGTTGCGTGTTTGGATTTGGGAGTGTTTGAATGGTCGGGCTTGCCTAGCATTTGTGTTGGGCGCCATCACGACCGGGATTGGGGTCGTGACACTACTAATGGTTCACGAAGAGGTTCGGAAGAATCCTTACCCTTATAAGAGGATCTTTGGGAGACAGAACCTCTAGTTATAGAAGAGGGACCAGAACTAGGAGAAGGAACAGAAGAACCGTGTGCAGAAGAAGATCCTAGGTTACGAAGTCTACCTCCTCTTATGCTCCTACTGGGGACATTGAGGAAGCTATCAACTATGAAAACCTTACTAGGTTTAGGGTTTGATGAAGACATGGTGATATGAAGACGAAACAAACAAAGATTTGAGAAATTGGATATTCAGAAAAATTTATGAAGTAAAGACAAAGAAGGAAGTTATATTTATAATCGAAAGCAACCGTCAAAGGAAAGGGTGTAATGATAGATGAGTCATAATAAAAACTGACGCTTCATATACATCGAAACCGTAAAAAAGTCGTAAAAAATGCTGCAGAATCGCAGAACTATTGAAAATTTGACACGTGTCAAGAACATTAATTAGAAGTGATAGCTGGAACGTAGATCTTGTCACAACATTAATGGTGACATAAACTCCCTCTTAAATGAAATTTTACTTCCCAAATATTCAATCGGTGAATAAATGGCAAGTGGGGGGACTATCTGTATTGGGAAAAAATTAAATTTACATATAAAGATGACGTGTCGTGACACGTGGATCGGTCAAAGAGTTATGATTGACAAGAAAGTATGAGCTACAGCATATACGAGCAGAAACATGGAAAAAGGCACGAGCAGCCATTCAAAGGACTTAGCACCCACGCTTATTTAAAAGTCATTTAGATCCGAGAATCACGGAGAATGAATCTGACACTATATGAGAATGCATATACAATATTTGATGAGTATTAAATATTGTAAACATTAGAATTTGTATAATGATTATGTAACGTAGCATTTAATGTCTTTAATTGCCATAATTGCCTCATTATGACAAAGACAAAATGCAAATCTCCATAGTAACTATAAAAAGGAGATAATTGATCAATTGTAGGGACACGAAAAATCATCTGAATATACTTTGGTTTACTTGTTTTACTCGATTATATTCTGGTTATCCAAATTACTTTCTATTATACATTCTTGCGATTATCAGTAACCCGTGTTCATCTAAATTATAGCTTTAGTCAAAATTCTATTTTTGGTTAAACAAATTATGTGGGGCACTTAAGAATAACAATTCATACATTTTAACGTCATTTCTCTTAAAATTTCTGTTAAGAATAATAATCATAATCTCTTCAAATTTCAACCAAAACTTTCAATACATTTTAACGTCATTTTCTAAGAGCTTAATTCAAACTTCTCATTTCATAGTTACTTAAGGAGAGGTTTCGGCCAAGATAGTCTTTGCATAAGCAACGTGCTTTTCATACAAATTGTTCCGTGTTTTGTCATAATTAACATGTCTTAGAGGAGTGTCAAGAGAATCAACTCAGGTATGTTAAGGCTATTCCTTCTTTCTTTTGGCGTGATCCAAATGATACAAAAGAAACGAACAAATGTACAAGCTTTCATAAACGAATCTATTCATAGAAAAACTAGGGATCTCTATGTTCTTGATTCCCCATGTGATATATTATTATATCTTATGTTCATGGGTCTCAGAATAATACGCAGTTGATAAAGTTTATCCGAAAGTAATATTGAGATTATTAACATATTTTCATGCGTTTCATTCATTTATACATATACATTGACCCATGACCAGATGTCGTTATATATGCTATTTATATAATATATATATAATATATATATATATATATATACACACACACACACATGGGATATGTGAAAAGATTATGGTATTATATACGTACCACCATTTGATCAGTTGGTACATGTTGATGATTTTGCCCACAGTGGCCGAGATGATAAGATGAGATGCCCTCAGAGGCTTGATGTTGTTATGTACACCTATACCTGTGCATGACACGACATTTACATGCACGTACATGATATTATAACTGTTTCAGGATTTGCAAAGTTATTTAGACTTACATGCGGAATTCCTTATTCCATGCTTCATCTGTGTCTCTTATTTACCGATTTTCATGCCTTACATACTTAGTACATTTTTCGTACTGACGCCCAATTTTTCGAGGCCTGCATTTCATGCTCGCAGGTGCAGGTAGGCAAGCTGACGGTCCCCCTTCTTAGAATCTTTGATCAGCGAGAGTTGGCGTGCTCCCCTTGATCCGGAGCTGCTTTTGATTTTGGTACAATACGCTTGTATACATATATGGGTATGACATGGCCAGTTCCGTCCTTATATATTTGTATTTTCTATTAGAGGTCTGTAGACCGTTATATATAGTTGGATAGTATATGGCCTTGTCAGCTTCCAGTTTTGGGTATATAGTTGTCTATAGCAGCCTTGCCGGCTCGCTCACTGTATTCCGCATGTATATGTTCATCTATCTTTTGGATAGGTTTTCCTCACGTATGTTATTCATGTTTATATCTTAACCGCATGCTTAAGGATGTCCGACATGTAGGATTCGGACACCCATCGCGACCCATCGGTTTGGGTCGTGACATTTATGTTTCAGAAGCGCCGAGATTTTTCTGTTTTAGTCATATACACTGATACAAATACATTGTATTCTATACAAATTTACTCAAATACATTGTATTTTTATATAAATATATTATTTTTTGCTTGTATTTATGTATTTCAAAGGTTTTTAGTTTTAATATAGATGAATACACATGTATTCATGCATGAATACATAATATAAACATTAAAATACACTGAATAGAAATATTAAAATAGAATAGAATATAAACAGTGAATACATTTAATTTTAAAATATAATGACATACAGTAAAATACAATGAATATAAATAAAAATACAGTGAATACAACCAATAAAATATACTGAATACAACAATAATAACATTTATTATGAATAACTAAAATACTATTATTATAAATACATTTCAATACACCGAATATAAAATATCGAATATAGTAAATACAATCATTGAATCTAATGAATGCAACAGTAAAAAAATTAAATAAAAATTAAAACACACTAAATACAACAGTTATATACAACTGAAAAATTATTCTAATTAATTGGTTTGATAATGAGGCATATTAGAATTGATTTAGTTGAGTTATATTAGGAGAGTATCACGCTAATCGATATTATTAAGGTGATTGTCATTACTATATTCATGAATACATGGGGGGAATACATGTGAATACATGCGCGTACAGCTGGACTGCTCCGATTTAGGGATTTTTTGCTGTTGTATTCATGAATACAGCAACACGAATACAACGATTACACTACCGTAATAACTGAATAGTAGCGAGATGAAGTAATTATATATATGATAGTTATAGAAAATTAATAGCCACTAAACAATAGTTGTTTCTGAAAATTCATCAATATATTTTTGGGAGAACTACACGTTTTATGACTTAGCCAAATAGCCTATCAGAAAATGACGCACGTTTGAAACTCTTGTTGTACATAACTTAAAAATTATTGTTGGTTATATGAATATCAGTTTCGACTTTAAATAATATGCAAAAGAAACGTTTTACTTGTAACCCATTTCAATGTCATGTTTTTTTTTTTTTTTTTTTATTACTCCCGTTTTCTATGAAAGTTGCTTGCTTTTATTGCAAAATCTAGCTACACCATTGATTGCTAATAATACTCTTTGCCTATAATATTCATGAGAAATACGCGTTATTATTAAGTTCTCCGTTAAAATAGCACGGTATAGCCAGTTTTCGGATTGGTCATTCAAAAATAGACAGCGTTTATCAAGTCGAAGAAAAATAACCACTATTTTGCTACAGCAGAGACCGGTCCAATATAATATACTTGTATGGGTCAGAATCCGACCCCACGATAATTAACGAAGTTAATCCCGTCTTACGCCAATTCATGATTAATAAGTGGTACGACTACTCAGAATTAATGGTATTTAACCCTAATCTGATTCGATCAACAAGGCCACGACCCATCCGCCATCATGAAGGTGAAATCCCAACGTGGTCACGACCACTTATTGCCGGCTCACGAAGCTCACAGCTATAAATACCAAGAGAGGAAACCCTAGAAAGGGAGCTTCTTCTTCGCCACTATTCAGGAGAGAGAGAAAAGACACAACGATACCTATATTATGGGAAAATGGAACATCATTGTAAGGCTCTGAACCTCTTCATGGAGAGGCAGACCAAATCAACACTATCAATAAAGTCTTTTAATGTTTCTCCTCCTAACTCTAAGTACTTATTTTCGCATCCTTCATTTGGTCCAATGGATTATTATGGTTTGCTATGATTTGTCCGTAATTTATTTATATTATTTTACACTCATAAGGTATATGATAACTTTTGAGCCAAATAATTTGGCGCCGTCTGTGGGGATTTCCTAGCCAAATTGCGTAGTTCTTCCCTCGACCAAAAGGAAAGACACGCCGGAAAAGGAGAAAAACAACCCAGCTCAAACAAGCCAAAGCGGCATATCGGACAAGGGAAACTCGAAGATCTCAAGTCAAGATCCAAGTCCTCTCTCTCTCTGATCTCGGATAGTGCAAACAAGAAGAAGAAGCCCGTCCTAAGGGAGGATCTCTGTAAGGCATCTCCCGCATCCCTGATACGGGCTCCAGCCGGAAACCGGCACGGAGATATCTCGAGCCAAGAATCGCCTCAAGACAGTCTACATACCCCAATTGGGAAGACAACGTATAAACCGCTCAAGGTCTCGAATCAAAACCGAGCTTCAGCACTCAATACTCACAACGTGGGACTCAGGCTATACGCCTTCGCCATTAAATCAAGGCTATGCGCCTTCGCCAGTAAGTTCAACTACGGTTGAACCAAGACTCATGTCACGACCCATTTTCATAACAGGTAATGATGGCGCCCAACAACCTTGCCGGGCAAGCCAAGTGCAGAAGGCATTTTTTAAGTTTAACAACATCGCTATTTTAAGAAGGGGAATAAGCATCCCAAAAGGGGTTTTCGGAAATCCGATACAGTAATCCATATAGGGACATAATATTACAACCCAAAACTAGTCTAATAAAGTGTGTGCCAAGACCTAGTGTCACAAGTACGGGCATCTAATAGAATATACAAATACCTCTATCCTACTGTCTGAAATAAAGAAAGACAGCAAAATACAAAGAAGACTCGCTCCGGCTGCTGAGCGGCTTAGAAAAGGGAAGCAATTCACCGTAGAAGTCTCTGCCGCAGCTCACTGGCGCGTGCCCGATCGGTAACCAGATGAATCAGCCTCAGAACCTGTACATTTAAGTACAGAAGCGTAGCATGAGTACATAAACAATATGTACCCAGTGAGTATCCCGCCTAATCTCGAAGAGGTAGAGACGAGAGGTCGACTTGATACCCACTAGGTCAACATAATATTACAATAATGATGTATAATTTAGAGCATAAATAGTTCATTTATACGACAATTATCATGGAATTCATAATCATGCTCTTAATTACATTTTTCTTTCCTTATCATTTTTCCTCTTTTACAATAATCAGCAATAAATCATGAAAGGTCTAGGCCCGAGCATACATGTATGCATATATATATATATATCATGCGCAATAATGCCGAGGTCGACGGCCCGCTCCAATAGAATATAAATTGTGCACTGCCGAGGGTCGAGTGGCCCGTACCATAGATGCATCTATTTCACCGAGGCGATCGACCCGATCCACAAATATCAATTAAAACATCAAGAATGCACACAAAGGCGTCATTTATTCACAAGGGAATCCTTACAAGGTTCAACAATATTCGTATGATCACTTTTCGTTCTTCTCTAGTCTCTTAACATATCATAAAAGATCATTTTTGATCATTCAAATTATGGATATCTCACATTAAGCATGAGGTGGGTCCTAAACTACCCAAACATTTACTATCATAGTAGCTGCGCACGGACTCTCGTCACCTAGTACGTACGTAGCCCCGCATGTAATAGCAATTTATCATTTATTAGTCCTAAAGTGACAATTCCCCCTCAGAGGTTAGAAAGGAGACTCACCTTGCTCCGAAGCGCACTTCCAACTATCAAGAACAAGCCTGAAACCTCAAAGCGAAGCCGAAAGCGCACGAACTAATTAAACAATATAGGGATTAGTCAATAAGGGTTTACAAGGTTGAATTCCAACTATTTAAGTGATTCCCCAACCTTTCCCATAGATTTCCTAAATTCCAACCCCGGGCCCACGTGCCCGGATCCCGATATTTTTTGAAGAAAATTATTCTCTATAACCTAGGGATCACTAATATGTGATTTCTAGCTCTTTACATAGCTAATCATGTGGTTAAATATTAATTTCATGAAAGCCCTAGATCTAGCTCAAATCCCTTGATTTTACCAAATTCTAGTGTTAAAACTACTTAATATTTATGTATTTGAATTAAAAATAAGTGGGGATTACTTACCTCGAAGTGTTATGTTGGAACCTCCCCTTTGGAATCACCAAAATCGCCTAAGAGTTGAGAGAGATATGGAAGGAATGATCTTAAGCTCGTAGTAAATGAGCTTCTGCCCCCCAGTGATTTCCGCTTCTGCGGAGGAAATCCCGCTTTTGCGAAAGTGGGCCGCTTTTGCGGAAAAAGGCCAAGAGGCCTGGGCCGCTTCTGCGGTCTCAAACTCGCTTCTGCGAGCCCTCTTAAGTGGAAGGCCCACCGCTTCTGCGGTTTCCCCTGGGCTTGGCACCTCCCGCTTCTGCGAATAGACGACCGCTTCTGATGTATCGCTTCTGCGATACAAGAGCCGGAGAAGTGGTTATGACAGAAGCAGCAGATGAAATTTCCTAAGTTTTTCAACTTCACTCGAACCTCGACTGTTTGACGCTCGGGGCTGCCGAGCCCCACCCGAACATACCGACAAGTCTGAAATCACGAGGCGGACCTACTCGAACCCTCGAAACACTCAAAACAACGTTAAATTGAGGAATCACACCCCAAAATCCAAATATCACAAATCATTGAACTTCAAGTTCTAAACTTTCCTCCAATGGGTCAAAACACTCTTAAACTACTCGGATTGACACCAAATTTTACGGGTAGGTCTTAACCGATATTTTGGACTCGTACCAAGTTTCGGAATCGAAACCCGAACCCGATACCTAGGAAAATAATGATTTCTTAGTTTTTTAATTCTTTGAAACTTAAACTTAATAATTTTACATAAAAAATCATTAATCGGGCTAGGGACCTCGGAATTCGATTCCGGGCATACGCCAAGGTCCCATATTTTCCGCGAACCCTAAGACATTGTCAGATCCCGATTCCGGGTCCGTTTCCCTAAAATATTGATCGAAGTCAAACTTGGCCTTTTTAAAGGAACTTAAAGAAGCAACTAGGCTTAATCCCGCTCAGACTTTTCTAACTTCCGAACCACCCGTCCCCGCAAATTGTAAGTTAGCTAAAGCAACTGCAGAAAGTATTATTTAGGGGGAACGGGGTTCGAAAATGCAAAACGACCAGTCGGGTCATTACATCCTCCACCTCTTAAACAAACGTTCATCCTCGAACGGACATAGAAAAGTACCTGGACTACTGATTAAGTGGGGATATCGGCTCCGCATGTCCTCCTCGGACTCCCTGGTCGCCTCCTCGACTGGTTGGCCCCTCTACTGGACTCTTACCGCAGAAATCCTCTTGGACCTCAACTGGCGGTCCTGTCTATCAACAATGGCGACTGGCTCCTCCTCATAGCCCAAGCTCTCATCTAACCGAATGGTACTGAAATCCAACACATGCGAGTAGTCGACATGATACTTCCGGAGCATCGACACATGGAAGACTGGGTGAACTCCTGATAAATTGGGAGGTAAAGCTAGCTCATAGGCAACCTCCCCAACTCGCCTCAACACGTCAAAGGGGCCAATAGACCTTGGGCTGAACTTGCCCTTCTTTCCGAATCTCATAATGCCCTTCATGGGTGAAACCTTCAAGAGAACCTTCTCGCCAACCATAAATGATACATCACGTGCCTTCTGATCCGCGTAACTCTTCTACCTGGACTGAGTTGTGCGGAGTCTCTCCTGAATCAACTTTATCTTATCCAATGCATCCTGAACCAAGTCTGTACCAAGCAGCCTAGCTTCACCAGGCTGAAACCACCCGATCGGAGAACGACAATGCCGACCATATAAGGCCTCATACGGGGCCATCTCTATGCTGGACTGACAACTGTTATTATATGTAAACTCTACCAAGGGTAAGAACTGATCCCACCGCCCTCCAAAGTCAATCACGGATGCTCTAAGAATATCTTCTAAAATATGAACTATCCGCTCCGACTGCCCGTCGATCTGAGGATGGAATGCTGTGCTAAGCTCCACGCTGGTCCCTAACTCACTCTGAACAGCTCTCCAGAAATAGGAAGTGAACTGAGGGCCTCTGTCTGATATGATGGAGACCGGCACACCGTGTAACCTCACTATCTCCCGAATGTAAATCTGAGCATATCTCTCTGTCGTATAAGTAGTCGCCACTGGAATGAAATGGGCAGACTTGGTCAATATATCCATAATAACCCACACTAAATTAACCGTCCGCTGAGTCCGCGGCAACCCAACCACGAAATCCATAGTGATGCGCTCCCACTTCCATTCCGGAATGGGCATCCGCTGAAGTAGGCCACCTGGCCTCTGGTGCTCATGCTTGACCTGCTGGCAATTCAAACATTTAGCCGCATACTCCGCAATGTCCTTCTTCATCCTCCGCCACCAGTAATGCTATCTCAAGTCACGATACATCTTCGTGGCACCTGGATGAATGGAGTGCCTCGAACTGTGGGCCTCCTCTAGAACTCTCTCTCTCAAGCCATCAATATTGGGAACACATACACGTCCCTGATGCCATAACACACCATCCTCGCCAATAGAAATCTCCTTGGCACCTCTCTGAAGTACCGTCTCTCTGAGAACTGCCAAATGTGGATCATCGAGTTGTCGGGCCTTGATCACCCCCAATAACGAAGACTGAGCAACCACACATGCTAGGATCCGGCTGGGCTCTGAAATATCCAATCTCACAAGTCTACTAGCTAGAGACTGAACGTCCAAAGCTAATGGTCTCATCTCAGCAGGAATAAATGCCAAGATACCCATGCTCTCCGCCTTCCTACTTAAGGCATCCGCAACCACATTTGCCTTGCCTGGATGATAAATAATGGTAATGTCATAGTCCTTTAGTAGCTCAAGCCACCTGCGCTGCCTCAAATTAAGATCCCTCTGCTTGAACAAATGCTGCAAGCTGCGATGGTCTGTATAAGCCTCACATGACACTCCATATAAATAATGCCTCCATATCTTAAGATCATGAACAATCGCCGCCAACTCTAGATCGTGCACAGGGTAATTTTTCTCATAAACCTTCAGCTAACGCGAAGCATATGCAATAATTCGCCCTTCCTGCATCAATACACATCCCAAGCCGACGCGAGAAGCATCGCAATACACTGTATACATCCCTGAACCGGAAGGCAATACAAGAATCGGTGCCATAGTAAAAGCCGTCTTGAGCTTCTGGAAGCTCTCCTCACAATCATTGGACCAACAGAACGGGGCACCCTTTTGGGTCAATCTAGTCAGAGGTGATGCAATAGATGAAAAGCCCTGCACAAATCGCCGGTAATATCCTGCTAACCCCAAGAAGCTCCTGATCTCGATCACTGAAGTAGGATGTGGCCTACTCTGGACTACCTCGATCTTCTTGGGATCCACCTTAATACCCTTTCCTGACACTATATGACTCAAGAATGCTACTGACTCTAGCCAAAACTCATACTTGGAGAACTTAGCATAAAGCTTCTGCTCTCGCAAGGTCTAAAGCACCACTCTCAAATGCTGCTCGTGCTCTCCCAGGCTACGCGAGTATATCAAGATGTCGTCAATGAAGACGATAAAAAATGAGTCAATATAAGGTCTGAACACCATGTTCATCAAGTCTATAAGTGGCACTGGGGCATTAGTCAAGTCAAATGACATCACCAGGAACTCATAGTGGCCATATCTCGTCCTGAATGCGGTCTTCGGAACATCTGAATCCCGAATCTTCAGCTGATGATACCCAGACCTCAGGTTAATCTTAGAGAAAACCCTAGCACCCTACAGCTGGTCAAACAAATCATCAATACGGGGCAATGGATACTTGTTCTTGATGGTCGCTTTGTTCAACTGGCGGTAATCAGTGTACATCCGCATAGTCACATCCTTCTTCTTTACAAACAATACTGGTGCGCCCCAAGGCGATACACTGGGCATAACTAACCCCTTAGCTAGCAAATCCTCCAACTGCTCCTTCAGCTCCCTAGGAGCCATACGGTACGGCGTGATAGATATGGGCTGAGTGCCTGGAGCCAAATCAATACAGAAATCAATATCACGATACGGAGGCATGCCAGGAAGATTAGAAGGAAAGACATCGGCGAACTCTCGGACTACTGGCACTACATCAATCGTCGGAGACTTTGTAGTGGTGTCTCGAACATAAGCTAAATAAGCCAAACACCCTTTCTCAACCATGCGCTCAGCCTTCAAGAAAGAAATAACTCTGCTAGGCGTATCAGCCGTGGAACCCTTCCACTTAAATCTCGGCAATCCTGGCATAGCTAGCGAAATAGTCTTGGCATGACAATCAAGGATGGCGTGATACGGGGATAACTAATCCATGCCTAAAATGTCCTCAAAATCAAGCATATCAAGCAACAGAAGGTATGCTCTAGTCTCGTAACCACAGAAAGTAATCACGCAGGACCGGTAGACCCGATCCATAACCACACAATCACCGACAGGAGTGGACACATGAACAGGAACACCCAAGAACTCAGGAGAAGTAACCAGGAAATGATCAAACAGAGAGGACAAATAAGAATAAGTAGATCCTGATCAAATAATACCGAAGCTCCCCTACCGCTGACTGAAATAATACCTGTGATAACGGCATCTGAGGCCAATGCATCTGGCCTGGCCGGGAGAGCATAGAATCTGGCTGGAGCGCCGGCTTCCTGGCCTCCGCCTGACTGAGAAGCATCTGGCTGCCCTGTCTGGCCTCCACCTCTAGGACAACCTCTACCAGTCTGTCCTCCACCTCTAGGTGGCTGGGCCACTGGTGCTGGAACCATGGACTGTTGTCTCTGCTGTATAGCCTTGCCCCGAAGGCTGGGGCAGTACCTCCTCATGTGGCCTGGGTCTCCGCACTCAAAATATCTTGGTGCGGCGACCTGCTGCCCAGATGGCTGACTCTGAAAACCAGAAGATCCACCAGAAGAAGCTTGTATGGCCGGCGGGCGGTATGAACTCTCCAGCATAGCACTGAGATAAGAACCGGAAGAATCTGGGGGGCCTGAATACCCACTGGAAGAACCCTGAATGGCTGGTGGGCGATAAGAACTCTCTGGCATGGCGCTGAAATAAGAGCGCGCTGGAACACCCCGAGCAAGTGGTGGTGCTGAAACTGGGGGCCTACTGGGCTAGCCCCTCCCAGAGTGACCTTTAACCCTAGCTGGGGCACCTCTAAACTCTCTGGAGAATCTGGCCCTCTTCTCCTGCTGCATCTGCTCAAAACCCCTCTGACGGTAACCCTCAATCCTATGAGCAATCTCGAGTGTAAGCTAATAACATGTGCCCATCTCCACCTCTCGAGCCATACTGTTCCGAATAGTGGGATGTCATCCCACAACAAATCGTTGTACCCTCTCTGCCTCTGTGGGAAGTATTATAAGTGCGTGGCGAGACAACTCAGAGAATCTCGCCTCATAATCGGTCACTGACATCTGACCCTGCTGTAAGTGCTCAAACTGAAGATGCAGCCCTCCCCTCTCAGAGGGTGGAATGTACCGATCAAGAAATAACTGGGTGAACTGACCCCAAGTGAGGGGAGGAGAACCTGCTGGCCTGCTAAGAGCATAGGAATGCCACCATCTACAGGCCCTGCCCTCCGACTGGAAAGTGGTGAAGTCAACTCCATGTGACTCAGGTATCCTCATGTTCTACAGTCTATCCCTACACCTGTCAATGAAATCCTGGGCATCCTCATGACGCTCACCCCGAATACTGGAGGGCGCAACCTGGTCCATCTGTCCAATAGCTTCTATGGATCGCCGTCCACAGCTGGCCTGGGCTGGGGTGCCACTGCAGCAACTGGCTGAACCCCATCCGCGGGTAGTACACCCGGGGTCTGATAGACTGCGGCCGTATGACCTGGGGCCTGGGCAGTAGGGGTCTGTGCTCCCCCTCCTACCTGTGAAGTAGCTGGATCCGCTAGAAATAAACCAACCTGAGTCATAGTGTCCATGAACCGAAGCATGCGGCCCATGATCTCCTGAAATCCCGGGGCTGTCATTAAATCTGCCGGGGTAGGCTCAGCTACAGGTACCTCGCCCTGCTCCTCAATAATGGGATCCCCCACCGGGTCTACTGGTGGTATGGATGGAATGGCTCTGGGGCGCCCTCGTCCCTTACCACGGGTCGGTGCCCTCCTCTGTCCTCGACCTCAACCTCTAGCAATGGGGGGAGCAGCTCCTCCCAGGTCCGGAACGTCAGCGTTACGAGTCCTCACCATCTGTGAGAGAATAGAAATGGAAATTTAGCATATCAACCATTGCATGATAGGAAGTGAATAAAGAGTAGTCTTTCCAAATACCCTATAGCCTCTGGAAGATAAATACAGACGTCTCCATACCGATCTACAAGACTCTATTAGGTTTGCCCGTAACTTGTGAGACCTACGTGAACCTAGTGCTCTGATACCATGTTGTCATGACGCATTTCCATAACAGGTCATGATGGCGCCCAACAACCTTGCCGGGAAAGCCAAGTGCGGAAGACATTTTTTAAGTTTAACAACATCGCTATTTTAAGAAGAGGAATAAGCATCCCAAAAGGGGTTTTCGGAAACCCGATACAGTAATCCATATGGGGACATAATGTTACAACCCAAAACTAGTCTACTAAAGTGTGCGCCAAGACCTGGTGTCACAAGTACGGGCATCTAGTAGAACATACAAACACCTCTCTCCTACTGTATGAAATAAAGAAAGAATACAAAATACAAAGAAGACTCCTTCCGGTTGCTGAGCGGCGTAGGAAAGGGAAGCAGCTCATCGTAGAAGTCTCTGCCGCAGCTCACTGGCGCGTGCCCGATCTGTAACCAGATGAATCAGCCTCAGAACCTGTACATTTAAGTACAGAAGCGTAGCATGAGTACATAAACAATATCTATCCAGTGAGTATCCCGCCTAATCTCGAAGAGGTAGAGACGAGAGGTCGACTTGATACTCACTAGGTCAAAATAATATTACAATAATGATGTACAATTTAGAGCATAAATAGTTCATTTATACGACAATTATCATGGAAGTCATAATCATGCTCTTAATTACATTTTTCTTTCCTTATCATTTTTCCTCTTTTACAATAATCAGCAATAAATCATGAAAGGTCTAGGCCCGAGCATA
>MU686184.1:94450-106263 GCA_026770625.1 Nicotiana glauca | reverse complement strand
CATAGATGCATCTATTTCACCGAGGCGATCGGCCCGATCCACAAATATCAATTAAAACATCAAGAATGCACACAAAGGCGTCATTTATACACAAGGGAATCCTTACAAGGTTCAACAATATTCGTATGATCACTTTTCGTTCTTCTCTAGTCTATTAACATATCATAAAAGATCATTTTTGATAATTCAAATAATGGATATCTCACATTAAGCATGACGTGGGTCCTAAACTACCCAAACATTTACTATCATAGTAGCTGCGCACGGACTCTCGTCACCTAGTACGTACGTAGCCCCCGCATGTAATAGCAATTTATCATTTACTACTCCTAAAGGGACAATTCCCCCTCACGAGGTTAGAAATGAGACTCACCTCGCTCCAAAGCACACTTCCAACTATCAAGAACAAGCCCGAAACCTCAAAGCGAAGCCGAAAGCGCACGAACTAATTAAACAATATAGGGATTAGTCAATAAGGGTTTACAAGGTTGAATTCAAACTATTTAAGTGATTCCCCAACCTTTCCCATATATTTTCTAAATTCCAACCCCGAGCCCACGTGCCCCGGTTCCGAAATTTTTCGAAGAAAATTATTCTCTATAACCTAGGGATCACTAATATGTGATTTCTAGCTCTTTACAAAGCTAATCATGTGGTTAAATCTTAATTTCATGAAAGCCCTAGGTCTAGCTCAAATCCCTTGATTTTACCAAATTCTAGTGTTAAATCTACTTAATATTTATGTATTTGAACTAAAAATGAGTGGGGATTACTTACCTCGAAGTGTTATGTTGGAACCTCCCCTTTCGAATCACCAAAATCGCCTATGAGTTAAGAGAGATATGGAAGGAATGAGCTTAAGCTCGTATTAAATGAGCTTCTGCCCCCCAGTGATTTCCGCTTCTGCGGAAGTGGGCCGCTTTTGCGGAAAAAGGCCAAGAGGTCTGGGCCGCTTCTGCGGTCTCAAACTCGCTTCTGCGAGCCTGTTTAAGCGGAAGGCCCACCGCTTCTGTGGTTTCCTCTAGGCATGTCCCCTCCCACTTCTGTGAATAGACGACCGCTTCTGCGATCCAAGAGCCGCAGAAGCGGTTATGACAGAAGCAGTAGATGAAATTTCCTAAGTTTTTCAATTTCACTCGAACCTCGACCGTTTGACGCTCGGGGCTGCCGAGCCCCACCCAAACATACCAACAAGTCTAAAATTATGAGGCGGACCTACTCGAACCATCGAAACACTCAAAACAACGTTAAATTGAGGAATCACACCCCAAAAAACCCAAATATCAAAAATCATTGAACTTCAAGTTCTAAACTTTCCTCCAACGGGTCAAAACGCCCTTAAACTACTCGGATTGACACCAAATTATACGGGTAGGTCTTAACCGATATTTCAGACTCGTACCAAGTTTCGGAATCGAAATCCAAACCCGATACCTAGGAAAACAATGATTTCTTAGTTTATTTAATTCTTTGAAACTTAAATTTAACAATTTTACATAAAAATTCATTAATCGGGCTAGGGACCTCAGAATTCGATTCCGTGCATATGCCCAGGTCCCATATTTTTCCGCGGACCCTCAAAAATTGTCAGATCCCGATTCCGGGTTTGTTTCCCCAAAATATTGACCGAAGTCAAACTTGGCCTTTTTAAAGGAACTTAAAGAAGAAACTAGGCTTAATCCCGCTCAGACTCTTCTAACTTCCGAACCACCCATCCCCGTAAATCGTAAGTTAGCTAAAGCAAGTGCGGAAAGTATTATTTAGGGGGAACGGGGTTCGAAAATGCTAAACGACTAGTCGGGTCGTTACAACTCAGGCTATGTGCCTTCGCCATCAAAATTGACAAAGTTCAACAACAGTTGAACTGGGAATCAAGGCTATGCGCCTTCGCTAGTAAGTTCAATTACGGTTAAACCAAGACTCAGGCTATGCGCCTTCGCTATCCAGATTGACAAAGTTCAACAACAGTTGAACTGGGACTCAGGCTATTCGCCTTCTCCATTAAATCAAGGCTATGCGCCTTCACCAATAAGTTCAACTACGGTTGAACCAAGACTCAGGCTATGCGCCTTCGCCATCAAAACTGACAAAGTTCAACAACAATTGAACTGGGACTCAGGCTACGCGTCTTTGCCATTAAATCAAGGCTATGCTCCTTCGCCAGTAAGTTCAACTACGGTTGAACCAAGACTCAGGATATGCGCCTTCGCCATCAAAATTGACAAAGTTCAACAACAGTTGAACTGGGAATCAAGGCTATGCACCTTCGACAGTAAGTTCAACTACGGTTGAACCAAGACTCAGGCTATGCGCCTTCGCCATTTAATCAAGGCTATGCGCCTTCGCCAGTAAGTTCAATTACGGTTGAACCAAGACTCAGGCTATGCGCCTTCGCCATTTAATCAAGGCTATGCGCCTTCGCCAGTAAGTTCAATTACGGTTGAACCAAGACTCAGGCTATGCGCCTTCGCCATTTAATCAAGGCTATGCGCCTTCGCCAGTAAGTTCAATTACGGTTGAACCAAGACTCAGGCTATGCGCCTTCGCCATTTAATCAAGGCTATGCGCCTTCGCCAGTAAGTTCAATTACGGTTGAACCAAGACTCAGGCTATGCGCCTTCGCCATTTAATCAAGGCTATGCGCCTTCGCCAGTAAGTTCAATTACGGTTGAACCAAGACTCAGGCTATGCGCCTTCGCCATTTAATCAAGGCTATGCGCCTTCGCCAGTAAGTTCAATTACGGTTGAACCAAGACTCAGGCTATGCGCCTTCGCCATTTAATCAAGGCTATGCGCCTTCGCCAGTAAGTTCAATTACGGTTGAACCAAGACTCAGGCTATGCGCCTTCGCCATTTAATCAAGGCTATGCGCCTTCGCCAGTAAGTTCAATTACGGTTGAACCAAGACTCAGGCTATGCGCCTTCGCCATTTAATCAAGGCTATGCGCCTTCGCCAGTAAGTTCAATTACGGTTGAACCAAGACTCAGGCTATGCACCTTCGCCATCAAAATTGACAAAGTTCAACAACAGTTGAACTGGGAATCAAGGCTATGCGCCTTTGCCAGTAAGTTCAACTACGGTTGAACCAAGACTCAGGCTATGCGCTTTCGCCATCAAAATTGACAAAGTTGAACAACAGTTGAACTGGGAATCAAGGCTATGTGCCTTCTCCAGTAAGTTCAACTACGGTTGAACCAAGACTCAAGCTATGCGCCTTCGCCATCAAAATTGACAAAGTTCAACAACAGTTGAACTAGGAATCAGGCTACGCGCCTTCGCCATTAAATCAAAGCTATGCGCCTTCGTCAGTAAGTTCAACTATGGTTGAACCAAGACTCAGGCTATGCGCCATCGCCATTAAAATTGACAAAGTTCAACAACAGTTGAACTGGGAATCAAGGCTATGCACCTTCGACAGTAAGTTCAACTACGGTTGAACCAAGACTCAGGCTATGCGCCTTTGCCATTAAAATTGACAAAGTTCAACAACAGGTTAACTGGGACTCAGGCTATGTGCCTTTGCCATTAAATCAAGGTTATGCGCCTTCACCTTCAAAATTGACAAAGTTCAACAACAGTTGAACTGGGAATCAAGGCTATGCGCCTTCGCTAGTAAGTTCAACTACGGTTAAACCAAGACTCAGGCTATGCGCCTTCGCCATTCAGATTGACAAAGATCAACAACAGTTGAACTGGGACTCAGGCTATTCGCCTTCTCCATTAAATAAAGGCTATGCGCCTTCGCCAGTAAGTTCAACTATAGTTGAACCAAGACTCAGGCTATGCGCCTTCGTCATCAAAATTGACAAAGTTCAACAACAATTGAACTGGGACTCAGGCTACGTGCCTTCGCCATTAAATCAAGGCTATGCGCCTTTGCCAGTAAGTTCAACTACGGTTGAACCAAGACTCACGCTATGCGCCTTCGCCATCAAAATTGACAAAGTTCAACAACAGTTGAATTGGGAATCAAGGCTATGCACCTTCGACAGTAAGTTCAACTATGGTTGAACCAAGACTCAGGCTATGCGCCTTCGCCATCAAAATTGACGAAGTTCAACAACAGTTGAACTGGGACTCAGGCTATGCGCCTTTGCCATTAAATCAAGGTTATGCGCCTTCGCCATCAAAATTGAGAAAGTTCAACAACAGTTGAACTGGGACTCAGGCTATGCGTCTTCGCCATTAAATCAAGGCTATGCGCCTTCGCCAGTAAGTTCAACTACGGTTGAACCAAGACTTAGGCTATGCGCCTTCGCTATCAAAATTGACAAAGTTCAACAACAGTTGAACTGGGAATCAAGGCTATGCACCTTTGCCAGTAAGTTCAACTTCGGTTGAACCAAGACTCAGGCTATGCGCCTTCGCCATCAAAATTGACAAAGTTGAACAACAGTTGAACTGGGAATCAAGGCTATGTGCCTTCGCCAGTAAGTTCAACTATAGTTGAACCAAGACTCAGGCTATGCGCCTTCGCCATCAAAATTGACAAAGTTCAACAACAGTTGAACGAGGACTCAGGCTACACGCCTTCGCCATTAAATCAAGGCTATGCTCCTTCGCCAGTAAGTTCAACCATGGTCGAACCAAGACTCAGGCTATGCGCCATCGCCATCAAAATTGACAAAGTTCAACAATAGTTGAACTGGGATTCAGGCTATGCACCTTCGCCATTAAATCAAGGCTATGCACCTTCGCCAGTAAGTTCAACTATGGTTGAACCAAGACTTGGGCTATGCGCATCCGCTATCAAAATTAACAAAGTTCAATAATAGTTGAACTGGGACTCAGGCTATGCGTCTTCCACATTAAATCAAGGCTATGCGCCTTCGCCAGTAAGTTCAACTACGGTTGAACCAAGACTTAGGCTATGCGCCTTTGCCATCAAAATTGACAAAGTTCAACAACAGTTGAACTGGGAATCAAGGCTATGCACCTTTGCCAGTATGTTCAACTTCGGTTGAACCAAGACTCAGGCTATGCGCCTTCGCCATCAAAATTGACAAAGTTGAACAACAGTTGAACTAGGAATCAAGGCTATGTGCCTTCTCCAGTAAGTTCAACTACGGTTGAACCAAGACTCAGGCTATGCGCCTTCGCCATCAAAATTGAAAAAGTTCAACAACAGTTGAACTAGGACTCAGGCTACACGCCTTCGCCATTAAATCAAGGCTATGCTCCTTTGCCAGTAAGTTCAACCATGGTCGAACCAAGACTCAGGCTATGCGCCATCGCCATCAAAATTGACAAAGTTCAACAATAGTTGAACTGGGAATCAGGCTATGCACCTTCGCCATTAAATCAAGGCTATGCACCTTCGCCAGTAAGTTCAACTATGGTTGAACCAAGACTTGGGCTATGCGCATCTGCTATCAAAATTAACAAAGTTCAACAACAGTTGAACTGGGACTCAGGCTATGCGCCTTCGCCATTAAATCAAGGCTATGCGCCTTCGCTAGTAAGTTCAACTATGGTTGAACCAAGACACAGGCTACGCGCCTTCGCCATCAAATCCAACGAGTTCGACCTCGCTCGAACCATAAGGCTAAACGCCTTCGTCCTCAAATCTAACAAGTTCAACCACACTGGAACTAGGAGTCGGACCAAACGCCTTCATTATTGAACTCAGCGAAACCCAACCTCCAACGAATCGAGGCACAAGTTAGGCACCCTCGCCATTCAAGTAAGTACTCCCAACTTGAACTAAGATTAGGGACACATAAAGTCCGGCCTCGGTCAAACTACAAGGCTGCATTTTTTATCATCACGGCCAGTAGTTCGACCGTGCCCGAACTGGGACTAAGGCTAAGTGCCGCTATCACCAAGAAACAGATCCGACTCGCTCACCCCGAGTCGAAGAAGAAAAGTCATCAACAATCAAAAACTAATATGCCTACCAGGGTAAAACTCAAAGGCAAATCACCCCTTCGAACGCATGCAAAGAAAAATCTAAGGGGGAAAAGGGGGAGGTACAAAACAAATACAAGGCAAATAACGGAAAGGAGATTTCATTTATCTACAAAGTTAATTGCGGGTCATCCCCGCTTACACCCAGGCAAGGCCGGTCAGTACAAGGAAAAAGAAGGAGAAAAACAAGAAACACCTAAACGCCAAACGGCGAACAAGACAAGAAAAAATGCAAAACATCTTTTTACTCGGTGCCATCTGCACCACCATCTGCACCATCGTCAGCCTCTGGCGTCGCCGCGTCAAAACCACAGTCGGTACGGGCCTCACGAGCCTTTTGACGCGCTCTCTCAAAAGCAGCTTCGGTCACGATGCCGGCCTCCCACAATTTCTTATATACATCACGTTAGGCCTCAGCAAAGACCCAAAGTTTGCGAGCCTGGCTGGAAGAAGCAGCCTGGTTCCGTAGGCGCTGATTCTCTTCTTCTAAGTCCATAATCCGGTCCGCCATGACTTCGGCGCCCTGCTTAAAGACACCGATCCAGTCCTCGAGACCCGCTTCTCTAAAGGCCGCAATAGTCCTCTCCAACTCCTGCTGGGACTCGTGCATGCGGATAGCTTTCTTCAATGCCCCAGCCCTCGACGAGGCATCCCTCACCGGAAGCTTCAAAGCTGCAACTTCACCCTCCAACACAGTCACTTTCCTGCTCCATGCCACAACGACCTCCACCGCTTTAGCCTGGCCCTGACGCTCACACTCAGCTGCATCCCTCTTTCCCGCCTCGAGCTCCTGATCATTTTGACTCGTTCTGCCAAGTGTTTTCTGCATCTGAAGCTCCTGCCTCGCCAGTTCCTCGACCAAGGCCTGGCTACGGGGATCATTCCTTAAGCGTACGCGCATCTCTCGGCATCGATCTCGGTAGAGGCGGTACTTCTCTAGCGCCCGTAAAAATATCCCCGAGCGAACGTTGGCTCGACATATGCTCTCCACCTCCAACAAATAAGACTGCAAAGAAAAGACAACGATTAAGATAAAGAACAAACTAAGGCAAAGAAGAAGCGAACCGACGTCATATTGCATACCCTCAAGCCCATCAAGCCACTTCATTCATCATTCTGATATACGTAACGTCCCTCAATGACACATTCTCGGCCTCCGAGCATAACAGCTCAAACTGTGGCACCAACCTTTTCCCTTGGAGCAATAAGTTCAACTCCGTGGGAACCTTGATGAAGAAAGATCGCCCCTCTGCGCGCACCGCTGAATTGGTGAAGTCTTCCTGGAACATACGGACATCATCGGGGTCCAAGTCGGATTCAGACTCGTACTCATCTCCTACAGCTTCCCTTAATCCTTCCGCCACCAGCGAGGTAGAACCACCTGTCGTGGCCACTGAAGGAGCGCTTGACACACCAACATTAGCAGCCGCTGAGGAACTACCTCCCGTCTCAGCGACTGGAACCACTAATTGAGTCGCCGAAGCGACGGTATCATCATGGCCTAAGACAACCGGGGCAACCCCCATTGTTTGTCCGCCCTCAAGGGCAGGCACTGCAGCTGTACTCCTCTCCGCATCCGCCGGGGGGGAGTCCAAATTAATTACCACAGGAGGAGCCGGCGTGAACATGACCCTACGCCTTATCAATGGCCTCTCCTCCTCCTCATTTGATGGCGATTCCGCCCTAGGGCGCATAACCATTGATGGCCCCTCGTCCCGAAGTGCGGCCCGTGCTGGAGAAGCAGACTCTGAAGATTCAACCGATGCCGCCCTCGGTACTGGGCGCGACACCGGTGCTACAGTGAACCGAGCAATTGCACCTGGCCGACGGAAGGCCAACTGAGGGGCCCTGATGCGGCATGCCCTCCCTGATCACAGAAAAACAAAGTTGATAAATAGAGTCGAAACAAAGCGGAACAGAAGAAGAAATCAACTTTTCACCTGTCACAGGCCTACGGCCATGCCTCTCCCAGAAAGACGCCCATGTGCGTATCCCCACCGTGTAGGGAAGCACGCCCTCAACCAACTCACGCACCCCAGCTAACGGAGTCGGCGACAACTTTTTGGCTACAAAATTGACACGAGTTAACGCTTACGAGCACAAGACGTAAGGAGGGGTAGAAAAGAGAATTCAACAATTAAAGAACTTATGTGCATGATTCCAAGCCTCTGGGAACCCAGTAGGGCATGCCACTAAATGTTCAATCCTGATGTAGAAGAAGTGCCCAAAAGGGTGAGGGTAGACCTCATCATCTAGTTTCATAGTCAGGCCCCTGGACCCACGAGGGCACGCTTGAATCATGGTACCGCGAACTCTCTAGGGAGCATAGAGACTAAGCACATGCTGCAGCGTGACCTCCCTACCGGCCAGTTCTGCATATTTGATAAACATTGCTAGCAATTTGTAAATAGAAGGAGCAAGCTGTCTCGGGTATACCCCGTAATAATGACAGAAATCAAACACCAGTGTTGGGAGCGGGAGCTTAAACCCCAACTTGAAGGGATAGGCATAAAAGACGCAGTATCCCCTGCGGTCGGCGTGGACCCTCTCCTCGCTTCTAGCAAGAACGACGTCAGCATAGCTGGGGATGACCCCCTGTGCCCGTAGTTGGGCCATCCCAATTTCCCCCATTAACGGGGCTTCATTCACCTGATCCTCTCCACCATCGACAATGAAGTCAGTCATCAGGCCTCCGAGCAGAGATACTATCTCGTCAACCGATGGAACATCATCGGTCTCCACCGGTTCTGCACCTCCCATTGCTGGAGATGGCCCTTCAACCACCGGAAAGTTAACCGGAAGATCCGTCGGAAGAACGTTTTGGGAAGAACTGGCTACCATTGTTGATTCACTAACGAGAAAGAAACAAAGTTTGATGGACAAGACGGAAGTTATAACGATCGAAGAACAAAGATGAAGGTGAATTAGCATGAAGCAAAGCTTCTTCAGAATTTCTCTCAGATAAACAATGAAAATATGAGAAGTAAATGCCTCAACCCTTATTTATAGGCAACGCATGTGGTTTTCACGAACCCACTAGCCATCATTAACTACATGACCCAACCGCAAAACGGTTCAGTTCTACAAAAATATGTGTCATTATGACAGGCTCCATGAAGCGGCTTTTCAGTCACCAACCGGTGTTTCGCCTTCGAAACGGTTGTAACGACCTATGGACGCTGAGGAGATATTCCCTGTGCCTTCAAAATTTTGGATGTCGCCAAACACGTATCAAGCGTGCCCTTACTCCCCTCGGCCGCACAACATACGACCCGTCCGCCGTGGTCGACGGTTATGCTCCCAAACAAACGTAAGGATCAGAGCACAACAAAGCTCGACCTCACTCTAATTAAGTTAAAGGGTCAAGTGCCTTCGCCAAAGAGGAGAGTTCAACCTTGATCGAACGACGACTTGATAACACAATAACAAAACACTAACACTCTACAAGGCTAAGGGCCATCGCCAAAGAGAATTTGGCCTCGACCGAAGCGACAGTCATCCTCCCTATCCGAGTTTCTCAAATTACAGTCGATGAAGTCCGCTCATCGAGCTCTGCCAAGGCACGATCTCAATAAGCGGAGGGACTAACTGTATGGGTGAGAATCCGACCCCACGATAATTAACGAAGTTAATCCCGTCTTAAGCCAATTCATGATTAATAAGTGGTACGACCACTCAGAATTAACGGTATTTAACCCTTATCTGATTCGATCAACAAGGCCACGACCCATCCGCCATCATGAAGGAGAAACCCCAACGTGGTCACGACCACTTATTGTCAGCTCACAAAGCTCAAAACTATAAATACCAAGAGAGGAAACCCTAGAAAGGGGGCTTCTTCTTCGCCACTATTAAGGATAGAGAGAAAAGACACAACGATACCCATATTATGGGAAAGTGGAACATCATTGTAAGGCTCTGAACCTCTTCATGGAGAGGTAGACCAAATCAACACTATCAATAAAGGCTTTTAATGTTTCTCTTCCTAACTCTGAGTACTTATTTTCGCATCCTTCATTTGGTCCAATAGATTATTTCGGTTTGCTATGATTTTTCCGTGATTTATTTATATTGTTTTACACTCATGAGGTATATGATAACTTTTGAGCCAAACAATACTGGAGTTCGGTGCACGTGTGTATGAACTCCAGCATATTATGCTGGACCGGTATACTTTGCTGGCTCCAGTATAATATACTGGAGATTGGAGCACTGGTGCTCCAAACTCCAGTATATTATGCTGGACCGGTATAGTTGCTGGAGTTCCAGTATTTTATGCTAGAGTTCTAGTGTACTTATGCTGGAACTCCATCATATTATGCTGGAGTTCCAACATACTTTTCTTGGAACTCCAGTATAATATGATGGAGTTCAAGTATACTTATGCTGGAACTCTATCATAATATACTGGCGTATTTTCCGTGTTTTAAACAGTTTTTTTGCTCAGATTTATCTTTACATAAAAAGTGGCTAAATTTCGATTACTTTTTAAACTAGACTATTTTTGAACGACCAGGTGTAAATCTGGCTATATTTGAATTTCACCCAATTTTTCCTGTAAGTAACTAATACCACTAGGAGTGTCAAACGGGCGGGTCGGATCGGATATGATTCGGATCGAAAACGGATAATGAAAAAAATAGATCAATTATTCGATTCGACCCATATTTAATACGGATAAAAAACGGGTTAACCGGCGGATAATATGGGTAACCCATATTATCCATGATTTCTTGTATATGATCACTTTTGGGAGAATTCTTAATCTCCCTAACTTGAGGAACCCCCAATTTGAGGTTTTACAAATGTAAAAGTTAGACCCATTGGTTATCCATTGGTTACTCATTGGTTATCCATTTTCTAAATGAATAATATGGTTCTTATCCATATTTGACCCGTTTTTAAAAAGTTCATTATCCAACCCATTTTTTAGTGGATAATATGGGTGGTTAACTGTTTTCTTTGAACCATTTTGCCACCACTAAATACAACAAAATAAAACGCTTAACTGAAAGAGAGAAAGAGAGAGTAGAAATACTTGAAAGAATTTAATTACTCCAACATTTAAGTTTTAAGGGATAATTTTGTGACTGAAAGGTTAAATAATGTCGCAACCTTCAAAGCTTTCGGGAGAAAAATGAAAGGGGAACCCCAAAAATTGAAAATTGAACGACTAATTGAATTAAAAAATAAGTAATTAAATTCAGAAAAAGAACATGGACAGGTAGAAGAAGCTTTCAAAATTTTCTTTTTGTTGATGATATACTTGACTAGTTCTAGACTTCTAGTCTTTGCACTCTCCCAATTAGTATTTTTGCATTTTAAATTACACAAACTTTAAATCATTTGTTATACATTATTTTGCCCCAATATAATAATTAGATATTTTCATAACACTGTATTCCTTGTACTCTCTTCATTGAACTAAAATGAAAACAATTTTCTATTTTCTCTAAGTTGGCTTATTCCAAAATTGGGGGTGTTCAATTCGAATCGAAAAATCGCACCAAATCGAAAAGTCAAGTCAAACCGATTAAAAAATCTGATTAGGTTTGGTTTGATTTGGTTTAGTATTGAGTAAAAAAATCTGAGCCAAATCGATAAGACTTTATATAGAATTTTGTGATGACCCGCCATGTCATCATGCCACATAGGTGTCATTTGGCATATATTAATTCCATGTGGAAGCTTATATAAGATGAAGGCTAGCATTTGTGAGAAGATTCTAGAGAAATATGGATATTTCCTTAGGATGGCCCTAGATCCTTATGGATTTGCTAGGAAAGTCCTTGAAATCTTCTAGGTTTGTAGAAAATTCTAGAGAAGGGACTTACTTATAAATATTAAGGACTTGTGGAACAATTATTATTTACACACCAGCCCTTAGGTGATTAGTATAAATAGG
>MU686184.1:71503-94012 GCA_026770625.1 Nicotiana glauca | reverse complement strand
CTTAGCGATCTTGAGTGTAGTAAGGCTGACTTGGCATAGCAAGAACGTGAGCAAGTTGTGCAAGATCGTGAGCAAGTTGTCAAGTGTCGCACGTGTACTTAGTTAATAACTAAGTACATGACAACGTGGTATTAGAGCGAAGGTTTCAACTAAGGGAATGGCGAACGAAGGAGAAATTAACGCTGCCAACACCCAAGCCAACGTCATCCAGGATGCTGCTGGCAAGAGCGGCCGTGGCAAAAAGATGAATGCCACCAACAAGAGCCAGGAGGTGCCACCCGAGGTTGTGTCAAACGAAGGTCTTACATTCCAAGAACCATCTTCCACTGAGGCGTGCGAGGATGAAGTGGAGGTCTTGCCCGAGGACGTCTCACTTGGTAAAGAGTGGGTGATGAGGATGAATGCGGGGATGGACGCTGTGGAGATCTTTGGCCAACGCTTGGGGAAGGTGGAAGGCACCCTTAGCATTCTTGAGGGGCACAGTATTGAAGCGATTGAGAGTATCCGAAATGACTTGGAGGGACGTACATAGGCCAAGATGGAACTAAGGCAAACCATCACTGCCTTAGAGTGCAGACTCATGGAGGCTTTGAGTACTATCGATGCTATGAAGGTAAAGATAGATTCACTCGAGGACCATGTCAATGGTGGCATGACCGAGGCAGCCAACAATGTTGTGGTGACGAGATAGGCCAAGATCGAGTCTCTCAAACCCCCGGTGTTCAAAGGTGTTCGTGATGCACAAGAAGTGGAAAACATCCTTTAGCACTTGGAGAACTACTTCAGACACGACAAAGTAAGGGACGACGAGGCCAAGATCAACACTGCGGTATTATCTCAGAGACTGCTATGCTTTGGTGGAGAAGGAAGATGGCCGACGTGGATAAAGGTCTATGTACTATTAGCACATGCGATCAGTTCAAAGCCGAGTTCAAGCGGCAGTTCTTTCCGAACAATGTCTTGTACGAGGCAAGGCGCAAACTTAGGGAATTAAAGCAAACAGGGAGCATTAGTAACTATGTCAAAGAGTTCACTACTCTTATGCTTCAAATCCACAACCTGAACAATGATGACTTGTTGTTTCACATCATGGATGGGTTTCAAAATTGGGCTACGAAGGAGTTGTAACGCCGACAAGTCACTGATATAGACCAAGCCATAGTGGAGGCTGAATCATTGATGGATTTCTGGCATGACAACAACGATAAAGGCAATGGAAAGGAGTCAAAGGTTAACAATGTCAAAGGTGGGGGAGATCGTGGCAAAGGCAAGGCGATTCATCAACAATACCCCAAGACTCAAGATTCCAAAAAGACGAGTGGTCGTCAGGGCAACGCCGAGAAGAAGGCACAGGCCGAGAAGAAGGGATGCTACATATACGGAGGGCTGCACGACTTTAGGAATTGTCCCGACCTAAAGATCCTCAGTGCCATAGTCCATGATCGAAAGGAGAAACCGCAAGGAGAGAGTTCGGGAACCGCACAGTTCGGTATGATCGGATTATGTAGTGCTGTCACAAAGCAAGCTATCCAGCGTACCGAGAGTGGCAATCAGTACGTGGATCTCACCATCAACAACAAGCCCGCTCGTGCAATGGTGGATACTGCAGCAACTTATAATTTTGTGACTGAGGCTGTGGCAAAGAAACTAGAATTGAAGCTTGCTCCAACCAACTCTCGCGTCAAGACCGTGAATGCCGAGGTGTAAAATGCTCGTAGGGTAGCTAATGGAGTAGGTGTCAAATTGGTAGCTTGGAAAGGTATGACAAACTTTACCGTAACTGCTATAGATATCTTTGAAATCATACTAGGGCAAGAGTTCTTTAGATATTGTCATACTTTGATCAACCCCTACCTCTAATGTCTCTTGGTTATGGAGCGAGAAGGATCTTGCATGGTACCTACAATGACTATGCCACACGGACAGATCCAAGCACAAATCTCAACTATGCAGGTTGTCAAGGGGATTAAGAAGGGGGAGCCAACATTCGTGGCAACCATTGCAAGTCTAGAGGAAGACAAGAGTTTTTAAGAGACATTGCCGCCTAGCATAGAGAAGTTGCTTGAGGAAAACAAAGATGTCATGCCCGAGGAGTTGACCAAGTACTTGCTGCCTAGGTGAGAGGTGGATCACAAGATTGAGTTGGAGCCAGGGGATAATCCACATGCATTTTCCCCATATCGTATGGCACCGTCCGAGCTAGAGGAGCTCAAGAAAAAATTGAAAGAGTTGTTGGATGCTGGTCACATTCGCCCATCAAAGGAACCTTTCGGTGCACCAGTATTGCTCCAGAAGAAGAAGGATGGATCGTTGCGCTTGTGCATAGACTACCGAGTACTTAATAAGGTTACAGTGAAGAATAAGTACCCGATCTCGCTCATTGCTGACTTGTTCGATAAACTTGGGCAAGCCAAGTACTTTACCAAGGTGGATCTTCGAAAGGGCTACTACCAGGTTTGCATTGCTGAAGGGGATGCGCCAAAGACAATATGTGTGATGATATATGGAGCCTTTGAGTGGTTGGTGATGCCCTTCGGCTTAACCAATGCACCGGCCACATTTTGCACCCTTATGAACAAGATTTTTCATCCCTACCTTGATCAGTTCGTGGTAGTCTACCTAGATGACATAATCATCTACAACAACACCTTGGAGGAACACATGGAACACTTAAGGAAAGTTTTCCAAGTCTTGCGGGAGAACGAGCTATACATCAAGAGGGAGAAGTATGAGTTTGCATAATGAAAGGTGCACTTCTTGGGCCACGTCATTAGCAATGGCGAGCTACGCATGGACGAGGCTAAGGTACGTGCTATCCAGGAGTAGGATGCACCTACAAAGGTAACCGAGTTGAGATCTTTCCTTGGCCTTGTTAACTACTATCGTTAATTCATCAGTGGCTACTCAGCAAAGACTGCACAATTGATTGAGTTGCTGAAGAAGAACAAGCCATGGGTCTGGACAGAGCATTGTCAAAAGGCGTTTGAACACCTTAAGTCAACTGTAACAGAGGAGCCAGTCTTGGTATTACCCGACTTTCCCAAGACATTTGAGGTGCACACAGATGCCTCAGACTTCACTATTAGGGGTGTCTTGATGCAGGATAAGCATCCGATAGCGTTTAAAGCTGCAAGTTCTATGAGACGGAGCGGTGTTACAATGTGCAAGAGTAGGAAATGACTGTCATTGTGCATTGCCTTCGTACATGGAGACATTATCTGCTCGGGTCGAGGTTCGTGGTCAAGACCGACAATATGGCTACTAGCTACTTTCAAACACAGAAGAAGCTCACACCAAAATAGGCTAGGTGGCAAGACTTCTTGGCCGAGTTTGATTATGTGCTAGAGTACAAGCCGGGCAAAGGTAATGTTGTAGATGATGCCTTGAGTGGGAAAGTCGAGCTTGCTGCCATCACTTCAGCAACTTGGGACATTCGTGAGGCTATAAAAGAAGGCATGCAACATGATTCGGTGTCCAAACAACTTATCGAGTTAGCCAACCAGGGCAAGACGAGATGTTTTTTGGTAAAAGACGGCTTATTGCTTACCACGGGTCGATGGGTCTACGTGCCTAAGTTTGGAGACATAGACGGCGAATCATAAGGGAGAGTCATGATACAATGTGGGCTGGTCATCCAGGCCAATGTCGCACCAGGGCTTTGGTTGAGTCAGTCTACTATTGGCCACGCATGCGAGATGATATAGAATGTTATGTGCAAACTTGTCTCTTATGTCAGCAGGATAAGGCTGAGCAACAATAGCCCGGAGGACTTTTGGAGCCACTACCAGTTGTAGAGCATCCATGGGAGAGCGTGACTATGGACTTTATCACTTCCCTACCAAAGTTTGACGGTTATGGTACTATTATAGTGGTCATGGATAGATTTTCCAAATATGCCACCTTCATGCCCGCCTCACCGGGTTGCACAGCCAAGGAAGACGACAAGCTATTATTTAAGAATATGGTGAAGTATTGGGGCTTACCAAGGCATATAATCAGTGATAGAGACCCCCACTTTACTGGAAACTTTTGGAGAGAGTTGTTCGACATACTTGGCACGGAGCTGCACTTTTCTACTAGTTTCCACCCACAAACGGATGGACAAACGGAACGAGTCAATGCCTTACTAGAATACTACTTGAGGCATTATGTAAGCGCGTATCAGAAAGATTGGGCAACGCTCCTAGACATCGCCCAATTATCTTATAACTTGCAGCGGAGTGAGTCCACTGGGCAGACACCATTTAAGCTAGCCATAGGCCAATAACGACCAACTCCACATTCGTTACCAGTTGCATTCGAGGGAAAGAGTTTGGGGGCTTATCATATGGCCAAAGGATGGGAGGAGCAGCTTGACACTGCTAAGTCCTACTTCGATAAGGCAGCTAAGAAGCTGAAGAAGTTTGTGAACCGTAAACGGCGTCCCACGGACTATAGAGTTTGGGACATGGTCATGGTGAAGTTTAACCAAGACAGTTCAAGCCACTACAGGGCATGCATCAGAATTTGATTCGCAAGTATGAAGGGCCATTTAAGATCGTCGCCAAGGTAGGCAAGATCTCACACAAGTTTGACATGCCATCGTATCTTAAGATCTACACTGTCTTTCATGCTAGCATGCTTAAGCCATATCATGAAGATAAGGATGATCCGAGTAGGGGCCAATCAAGTCGAGTGCCAATGACTATCACTGCCTCGCATGATCGGGAGATTGAGGCTATTGTGGATTACCAGGCCAGGCAAAAACAAGGGCAAAAAGCCACCGCCATGTTCCTCGTCCATTGGAAAGGGCAATCACCGGAAGAGGCCACTTGGGAATGATATGAAGACTTGTGGCAATTCGAAGATAAGATCTGCGAGTTTATGCAGCAGCATTGCGCCGCGGTCATCGCAATAGTAGGTGGGGGAGAGTGTGATGACCCACCATGTCATCATGCCACATATATGCCATTTGGCATATATTAATGCCATGTGGAATCTTACATAAGAGGAAGGCTAGCATTTGTGAGAAGATTCTAGAGAAATATGGATATTTCCTTAGGAAGACCCTAGATCCTTATGGATTTGCTAGGAAAGTCCTTGGAATCTTCTAGGCTTATAGAAAATTCTAGAGAAGGACTTGTAAATATTAAGGACTTGTAGAACAATTATTATTTACACACTAGCCCCTAGGTGATTAGTATAAATAGGGGGGCCATTCATTTGTAATTAACCAAGCAAACAATTCAAGTTCTCTTTAATACAAAGCTTTCTTTAACAATTCTCTTGTGTCCTTTCTTCCATTCTCTTAGCAATCTTGAGTGTAGTAAGACTGACTTGGCATAGCAAGAACGTGAGCAAGTTGTCAAGTTGCGCACATGTACTTAGTTAATAACTAAGAACATGACAATTTTCTATAAAAAATATTTTAAAATATTTGAGATTCTCTCGTAGGATGTAATATTCATAGAACTATGAAGTGCATTTATTTTCAATTACTTTAAATAATGGGTTGTATCACTTTCTTATCAAGTGTTATTGAAATGTGCCAATCATCTCTTTGTTCTTCCATATTCATATATCTAGATTTCTTATATCTTTTCTGAATTTGAAAAGGTATTTCAAAAATTTAGAATTAAATAGAACATATCATTATTTTGGTATCGTATTGTTTTTTGTGTTTAATTATTAAATTTGGCTAACCTCGAAAGAGTACATCAATAAAAAATTATTATTATACGACTAAGAAAATAACTATCATTTGTTACTAAAAAAAATTCCCATAAGAATAATCTAACAGATCATATGTTTGTCAATTTTTTTAATTTTTACTAAACATATTAAAATAAGATTAAAATAATATTCATGTAACAAAAAAATCCGAAAAATAAAAAAATCGACAAAACCGAACCAATCCAAACCGATATAATTGGTTTGGTTTAATTTTGATAATAGCCGAACCAACCCGGTCCACGCACACCCCTATCCAGTATAATTACACAAGTTCATGTATCTACTCTATTTAGATAGACGGTTTCTACTATTTTGGAAATTTTCCATAGTCAAACTTTCCCATTTCTTGATCTAATGTCAAATTTATTTATTATATTTTGGGTTTACTTACACTCTTAGAGTTTTGATAGATAAAGGGCACGCGCTATCTGGCTAGTGAAATTATCTTTCCTTTCGAGTATCTTTTTTCCAAACATTTTGAAAGATATTTAATCGTAAAAATTCTGATGTATAGATATATTCAGGTAGTTCTACATACATATATTTAAAAAGAAGAAGAAGAAGAAATTGACATTTGAATTCATAACGATACTTAGATGCGTTTGTTTACCTTAATACTGCGAATCACACAATTTCTTTAATTAAGGGCGAAGGAGTGCTGTTGTTGCTGCTTAACTTAGTATCACTCACAAGAGCTTAACTTAGCACTTACAGTTAGTGAACATTTAAAAATTTCAAGCTGCAGGTAAGCTCTTCTTTCTTCTTTCCACCAGCCTCCGCCTGAAAATATACAAATGTGGATACATCTGCACCCAGTCTGGAGTAGTACAGTGCAAGCAACTCAATGCTTCAGAGCTTGTCTAGTACTCGACTGAGCACAAGTTGTATCACAAACTTCAGTTTTTCTCATGTTCTCAACAATGTCCTCAACTCTAATATTCATGAATTCAGCATGTTCATTTATGATTGTACATAATTGTTGTCTGAAAGTTTCAGATTGTTCTCGGTCTTGTTGTAATTCTTCATGTAGTTCTTGAATTTTCTTATCCTTCTCTTCCTCTAACATAAAGAATCAATAAAAAGAATCAGGAAAAAGAAAAAGAATTTTCCAAAAAACAAAGAAAGGTTGACAACTTTAGGAAAGCACAATGTTGCCTGCAAAATATTTCCTTGGAATGAATGATCCATATAACTGCCATTCAGACCATTTTATACACTTCTGAAGATATCTAAAATCTTCAGGAGAACATTTTTTTTATATGACGTTGCCCAGACAGCCGTCTAGGTTGTGTTGTATTCAAAAAAGCGCAAGAGGGAGACTAGACCTGACCTCACAAAGTACAACACCAGTGATGCAATCATCCCAAAAGAAGGACAGGAGGTTCATATATATACACCCTCCTTCCTAAGATATATGAACAAAATTAACTAACAAAGAAATTAGATTTTTCATATTTTGTTTTTAGATTAGGAAGTTTCCATTTATCAAGGAGAAAGTGTCCTTTTGCATTGGTAGGCAATTCTTGGGGTGAGAGATACACCCTCCTCTGATTTGTGGTGGTAGCCAATTTAGCAAGATAATCTGCTACCTGATTCCCTTCTCTGAAACAATGCCTGACCGTAGCTCGAATTTGGTTAATAATGATGGAGGCTCTGTCTATAACCTTTTTAATTTTCATGTCATTAGAATTTCTATCCGTAAGCATGTCCACTATGATCTTTGAGTCCAGTTCGACAGAGAAATTAGTGTACCCATTCTGACTATACCATTTCCCTCCAAACTCAACTGCTTTAGCCTCTGCTATGGTATTATCGTCATAACTGATAGGAACAGAAAAATCCATAATGAGGTCCCCTTGACTGTCCTTGACCACCCCTCCAATGCCTGGCTTACCAACTTTCATTGTAGAAGCTTCCATCCGCATTAACTTTGATAGTGCCAGGTAGAGGAAATTCCCATGTAACATGTAACCATTTCTGAGATGGCCTGAGTCTTTTGATCCTATCACATAATAAGGGCCATTCCATCTGCTTGCAGTCACAGGGTACCATGTTGGAGATAGCTGCTTTCAATGTCCATGTGATTTGGTGTCTCATAGAGTTAAGCTAAAACTTCTTCTATTTTCCATATCTGCATGCATTTCTTTGTTTCCAAAGTTCCCAGCATATGATTGTGGGAGCTATCTGAAGCATTTAATTGTGCACTTTATTGTTGGTCATTGTCTCCCACCATCTTTTGAAAGTAGCAATAATAGGCTAATATTGATGTTTGATTCCAAGTGCATTTCCTATATTGTTCTGTATGAAGATGGCAGCTTCACTACTATTGAAAACATGTTGAACTGTTTCTACCTATGCAGAAGAACAATAAGAACATCTGGAAATAATGTTACTACCAAATCTACAAATAAACATCAAATGGCAGTCTATTTTTGAAAATTCTCCAGGATATAAAGGACATTTTAAAGGGGAGAGATTTATGCCAGATTTTGTTTATGAAGATATTCTTCTATTTCTTGAATCTAATAGAATGCCATGCTGAGTTAGAAGAAAATCTTCCATCATTAGACGTAGTCCAAACAGGAAAATCATCCTCATTTGGGTCTCCTATTTCGAGTGGACGATATTATCCATAATATGTGCAGGGAGAACAACGCTGAGTTTGCCAATGTTCCATTCTCCATTATTCATGAACTCTTTAACCTGTACTTTAGAAGATCTCCCACTACCTTGTAAGATGTTGGCTAATGCACCTTTACCTGTCCAGTTATCCCACCAAAAGCTATAATTACCTTTCTGTATTTCCCATCTAATATTTTCCTCAGCTTTATCTCTGATTTTGAGCATGTTTCTCCAAATATGAGAATCAGTGGGATTTGGCTTTTTGTTAACAGGATGGGCTCTTTTGCAATATTTATTCTTGAGAAAGTTGTCTCAAAGGGAAGGATGAGTTCTGAATCTCCATCATCTTTTAATGCTAAGAGTATCTATGATATCCTTCATTTTTCTGACACTGGCTCCTCCCTCATCTTTGGGGAGACAAAGGTTCTTCCATGAAGACCAATGATATTTGTTTTTACCTTCATTTGTACCCCATAAGAAGTTTGCAATGTGTTTCTCCATGAGCTTTGTAATTCCTTTAGGAGGGTTCATAGCAGATAGAATGTATGTGGGGAGGGATTGTATGACATGTGTCACGACCCTAAATCTAACCATGGTTGTGATGGCGCCTATCGTGTTACAAGGAAAGCCTACTTCCCAAAATATTACTATTAAACCGATTATAAGAAATTAATAAAATATTTTCAACATTTGAATTTCTCATAAACTAAATCAACTCTAAATATAATTAATATAAAATACGAAAACGAGCCCCAAATAGCAGGGTGTCACTAAGTCATGAGCGTCTAACACTATGAACTAAGATATATAAACTGTCTAACTGTCCAAAGAAGAAATGACAAAAGGAGTAACAAGGTCCTGCAGATACTAGCAACTACCTTGCAATCTCCACAAATAGCCGACCTGAAATAAACGATCGCCGCACTCCAACTTACTTGGATCTGCACATAAAGTGCAGGGTGTAGTATGAGTACAACCACCTCAGTAATAATAGAAATAACTAAGGAATTGAGTAGTGACGAGCTAAGGAAAACAGTCCAATTATTTATTTTCATAATTTACAATAAACATGAATAAATAGGTAAATTCCATAAAATCAACAAATACCACAAACAAGTTAACAGGTAAATGCAACAACAACAAAAGTAAATGCAACCTCATAGAAATGTCACTCCATCACTCAGCATTCGCACTCAACACTCAATCAACCCTTTGTGCTCACTGGGGGTGTGTACAGACTCCGGAGGGCTCCCAAAGCCCAAGTTCTAAGAACGGACAACTCACGTACGATCATATCAATACCTGGATCCGCATGGTCAACTCACGTGCTATGCGGACATTTCACGCACTATGGTATCAATATCTGGACCCGCACGATCAACTCACGTGCTACGCGGACAACTCATGCACTATGGTATTAATATCCTCACAACCAGGCCATCATATCAATACCTGGATCCGCACGGTCAACTCACGTGCTACGCAGACACTCACGCGCTATGGTATAAATACCTAGACCTGCACGGTCAACTCACGTGCTACGCGGACAACTCACACGCTATGGTATTAATATCCTAACAACTAGGCCCTCGATCTTAATCAATCATATACCTCACTAGCCTTACTATCAACAACAAATAAGGGGACACAACCCACATCAAGTATCACAACATATTAGAAAATAATAGAGACTGAGGTAAACATGTACAATAATTTCTATGACTGAGTATAAATAATGTGAGCATGAATAAAGCCTAAGCATTATCTCTAACATTAAGGAAAACAAGTTCAACAACAAGCAAACACATAACAACAGATAATAACTATTAGGCCTTGCAGCCTCATGAGATGGACCAAGTCTCAATCCCTCGAGGTATACACCCACACGCCCGTCACCTAGCTTGGGTATTATCTCTAAACAATCACATATATCAAATTCTCCGGGTTTATACCCTCAAAGCCAGAGTTAAAACTTTTACTTACCTCAACCGTATAAAATCCTACTCCGGGATGCCTGTCTCTGGACTCAATCTCCAAAAGCTCCGAATCTAACCATAATCAGATTAATACCATCACCATGTGCTAAAGAATCAAATTCCACAATAACACTACAAAATATGCCAAAAATATAAAATCGGCCAAAATCCGGCCCGCGAGCCCACATTTTGGAATTAGTCAAAAATGTAGAATCATAAACCTCATTCCCTCTCGAGTCTAACCATATAAAAATTATCAAAATCGAACTCCGTTTGGTCCCTCAAATCCTCACTTAAAAGTCTCCAAAACTCAAACCCTAATTCCCTCAATTTCACTTTGAAATCATCAATCAAATCCCAAAAACGATGGTGGATTCATGAAATATAACCAAAACCGAGTAGATAACACTTACCCTAATCCATATGGTAAAAATTGCCTCCAAAATCGCCCAAATCCAAGCTCCCCAACTCAAAATATGATCGAATGAACAAACCCTAGTTTTATATATTTTTCTATCAGCTATTACTCGTTTCTCATGCAAAATGATTCTGAAACTCGTATTTTGTGCCTCCAATGAATTCCTTGTGAAATTTTAGTCAAGTTAGGCTTTTGAATCACTCAATTTGACTGTATAATGAATTCTGAGATATGTAGGTTTTAATATTTGCAAATAGTGTAGATTTTTAAATACGCTACTAGTGGCAATTTCATAATTAATCTGAAAAATCTAGCAACCTAATTCTTAGAAGAAGGACCCTAAAATCCTCATACGATGTCCAAATTCGATCATTCTTTTTGCTACGGGTCCGTAATTACGATACGGATCTAATTCGTCAATCAAAAAAGAAACCAGAGCTCATTTATTCAATATTATATCATTTGTGCTTAAAGAAACAGCGTCAAAACATAAGAAAAACAAGCGCAACACAACCCAAACCTATCCGAAACTCACCCGAGGCCTACGGGACCTCAACCAATAATTCCAACAAGTCATATATCACTAATCGAACTTAGTCTAACCTCCATAACACCCAAAACAACACCAAAACACCAAATCAACCTCGAATTCAAGCCTAAGAATTTCTAAACTTTCAACTTTCGCCAATTGAGGCCTAATTCTACCACGGACCTCCAAATTACATTCCGGACACACTTCTAATTCTAAAATTACCCAACAAAGCTAATCAAATCATAAAAATTCAAATCTGAATTCGTTTACTCATAAGTGAACTTCCGGTTGACTTTTCTAACTTAGCTTTCTTACTAAGAAACTAAGTGATTATTTCATTCCAAAACTATCCCGAACCCAAACCTACCAACTTGATACAACTCAACACAGTTGAACAACACATAAACAAGCATAGATGGGTAGAAATGGTGCTATAACTCTCAAAACGAAGGACCGGGTCGTTACAACATGTTTAATCAAAATCATTGTCCCTCTAGAGGACATCGTAATTGCTTACCATCCATTAAGATTCTTGATCACTTTAGAGAGCATACCGTCAAAAAAATTGCTTGTTTTTCTCCCAAAATAAATGGGGCATCCTCGATAAGAGAAAGGGAAAGGCTTATCCATATAGCATGTAGCATTTCTAATTCTATTGATTCTTGCACCACATATGTGAAGGGTTGTAATAAAGAAGCTCTTTTCATTGTTAACTTTCTGTCCATAAGCCTTTTCATACTTGTCAATAGCCATTTTGATTAACTTCAAAGTCATGTTGTTTGCACCACAGAATATAACAATATCATCAGCATAGGCTAAATGATTGATCGTTGGACCTCTCGAGTCCATGCTAAAAGGAGTGAAGCCAATAAAGTCATACAGTGCATTAAGAGATCTAGAGAAGACCTCTGCTCCAATAATAAACAAAGAACGGGATAAGGGATCTGCTTGGTTGAGGCCCTGAGTAGATGTAAAAAAACCTGTTCTTGCCCGATTGATAATGATAGAGTACCATATATCTTGAAGAAGTCCCCAGATCATGTCAATCCAATTTTCAGAGAAACCAAATTTCCTCATAACTGCCATCAGAAAGGTCCAGGAAATTCTATCATAAGATTTTGCTATGTCAAATTTTAATATAACATTGCCTCCTCTGTTCTTCTTATTCACTCCATGAGTAATCTCCAGAGCTAAAAGGATATTTTCAGTGACCAATCGCCCTTTGACAAAACCCCTTTGATTTTCTGATATAAGCTTCCCAAGAATGGGATTCAACCTTCTGGAAAGGATCTTGGAGATAATCTTGGCTGTAAAATTACTCAAACTAATAGGTCTCAAATCCGAAAAACTACTAGGAGAGTCAACTTTAGGAATAAGAACTAAACAAATATGAGAGAAAAATTTGTGAGCCTCCTGCCATTGAAAACAACCTGAAAAAATCAGTGATATCTTCCTTGATGATATCCCAACAGGATTGAAAGAATTTTCCATTATATCCATTCGGCCCTAGCACTATCAAGACTCATGTTGAAGACAGCATCTCTAACCTCTTATGTATCAGGAATGGCAGTGAGACTTTTATTATCTGTATTAGTTACACATTGAGGAATACAGTTGATGATATCATGATCATTGTAGTGGTGATTGATTTTAAAGAACTGTTGAAAGTGATGGAAAACGTCTTGCCAATATTAGCATTCCCCTCAATCCAGTGGCCTCTATGGTCTTTGATTTTAAGAATTTGCAACCTTCTCCTTCTCCCCGGACGGTGCTATAGAAGTATTTAGTGTTAGAATCTCATTCATCAAACCAGTTCACTCTAGCTTTCTATCTAAGAATATCTTCCTACATCCCCATCCATCTAATATACTTATCTTGTCCATTGTTCAGTTCAGTTCTGGTTGTATCACTACTGTTCATAAGATCCATTTGTTCAAGGCCCTTCATTCTTCCCACTATTGAACTTGGGTGGAGACATTGCCAATGTCGTCTTTGGACCATTGAGTCAGCCTTCTGCTCATCATTTTAAGCTTTTGTTAAAGTCTCCACAGAGGATTTCCATTGACATGATTCATCCAAACTTCTTCAGCTACCTGCCAATTCTTGGCAAGTGGTTGACAATATTGTTTTGAAAAATTTGGGACCAATCATAATTGATAAAAGCTCTGTCCAATCTCTTCCATATTCTTCTTCTTGGCTCCCAATTGTTACACTAAGTGTATTTTGGTCTAACAAAACCCAAGTCCATCATACCACAATTATCCATGCAAGTGCTGAATTCTAGACTATTGTTCATTCTGTGAGGTCTGCCACCTTTTTTTCTCATCTGGATCCAAAATGATATTGAAATCACCTCCAATGAACCAGGGACCATTCACTTGAAGATTGGTTAACTCTAGAGTATTCCATAGCTCTCTCCTTTCTTCAGGAGTACATTTAGCATATACTGTTGTGATGTAGATAGAGGTCACTGTTGGCTTCCCCATAATGCAATTTGATAGTAAGTTGGTGACCGTGGTTGTTTAATATAGTAGTCATGTTGTTTCCTGGGCACATGATCCAAATCTGACCGTTTGTATTAGAGATACATTGTTAATATCCAAGAAATCTCCTACACCTTTTAATTGGATTGATAGTACAAAAGGTTCCATAATAGAAACAAGCTCACCTTATAAATGGAAATCAATTTTTTTTAGCCTTGGTAAGGATTTTTTGGTATTTACTCCCCTAATGTTCCAAATATCATGGAAACAATATTCAAGGTTAGCATGAGTGTCCTCAGATCAAAGTACGAATGGGTTGATTGAAGTCTGAGATTAGCCCAAAACTAAGGTCGAGCAACTAGCTGCTGCAGGATTGGATGTCTATCTATTCCACCATGCTCCCCTACTCCTATAAAGGCCAGCGGAAGGAATGCTCAGCTCATCTTTCTTACGGATCGTTACCGCAGCGCTCGTTCATCCCTTCGACTTCTTCCATTCAAAAAAATTTAGGAGGTGTAGTGTCTTTGCTTTTTTTCTTTTTTTCCTTTTTCTTCCTTTTATCTTTGTCACTTATGATCTGAAAGGATTCCTCCTTTGAGTCAGTTTGAAGCTGCTCCCCAAGGACCATAATTGTCACCCTATTAAGGGAGGTTACTTCAATTTGTTGGAAAGTAACATATTTGTCTTGTTTTTCTTTGGTTTTCATGTTCAGATCAACAAAACAATCAATCCAAGGGAGGTTTTTAATTTCAGAAGGTACACTGGTTGACTCATTTACATAGTCATTCAAACAAAGAGCTTTCTTTTCCTTTTTTTTTTGTTTTTAGCTCCTCCTTTTCATTTGTACTATCATTATGTTGCATAGATTCTTGCTGATCTTCTTTGGTTTCACTAACACTGTTGTAGCCATTTTTTCCTTCTTGTTTGTATTTAAGTTCGAAGGGGCCTTGTGACCCACAACTCTACCTTGATCCCCCTTTCTGTAATTAGTCGACTGCCCTTGAGCACTTGCAGTTTCACCAACCATACTTTCTTAGTTCAGATTTTTGGCAGACAAGGATATCTACTTGTTATGAGTCTTTTCCTGCTTGTTTGAACTTGTTGGCCCAAGTTTAGATGAAGTTTTGAAGATTGACAAAATGAACTCAGTCATGAACCAGGTCCATCATGTGAGACACAGTGTTAATGTACTTACACATGTGAGATGTGTGCGAAGAAGATAAGTCTCAAGGATCAGCAATAATATCTTCTGAGTTGATCAAAAAGGTTGCATAGGATAAGGAGTTGAAGTCTTCTTATGTGAAGAGAACTACATTCGGATAAAGAATAAGGATTGGAGTTTGAATTGTTCTAGGACTCGAATTTGATGAAGGATCAACAATTCGAGTTTTAATCAAACTCTGATTACTAACTCTATAAATAATAATGATTGTTCTCTTTTACAGGTGATTGCACATACGCAGAAGTTAAACTAAATTCAGAGCAAAAGAGCTGGGCGATTTTGCAAGCAATTTGTGTGTAATTCAAGTGTACAAATATGAAGCTACATGAACTAGAGTGAAGAACCAATTCCATTGTGTCTTTCTTTATTTCTAGTTCAATTGTAGTAGGTGTTTTCATATTGTACCTTTCAGCTTTATCTAGAAGCAATTGTATTAGGTACTTTGAGTATTCAAGTTAGAGTTAACTTGAAAGTGTCGCAACAGTTGAGGTTGTGTGCCACACTGGGATTAGAGTTTAATCCTTAGGTTTACAAAGAGTTTTGTAAAGGCTGTTTTGGTTCAGTGATTTTAGTGGAAGTTTGGGAAGATCCTACTAAGTAGTAGGTCATGGTTTTTTCACCTTTTGAGCCAGGTGTTTTCCACCTAAAAATCTATGTGTTCTTTATTTTATGCACTCTTAATTCTGCAAACAGTAATAGTAAGTACATCTAGAAGAACCAGCTTCTTCTTGTGCGAAAATTAGGTACCACACAAATCACCCCATCTCTTGTGTGGTATTGACGTTTAGAACATCAATTGGTATCAGAGCGGGTTATCCTTGAAGAGGCTAACACCTTAGCAAAAGATCAACAATGAGTGCACCACCTGGGAACTGGGAATGGCAGTCCACTACCAGGACTCCACTTTTCAATGGTCAGTACTATTCTTGGTGGAAGAACAGAATGAGAGATCACATTATAGAGGAAGATTATGAACTTTGGGACATAATTGCTGATGGTTCCTTAGCAACCACTAAGAAGAATGCTGAAGGAATTGATGTCCTAAAGACAATGGCCGATTGTACTTCTGAGGACCTGAGGAAGTGGGAGAAAAATGCTAAGGCCAATAAGTGGCTTGTATGTGGTCTAGGACCAGATGAGTACAGTAAGATCCAAAGCTGTACAACTGCTAAGGAAATATGGGACACTCTGCAAGTGGCTCATGAAGGAACACCTCAAGTGAAAAGATCAAGAGGAACACTTCTGTATTCTCAATATGAGAATTTTATTATAAAGGAAGGAGAAACTATCCAGGAGATGTATACTAGATTCCCCACTTTGACAAATGAACTTGAATCTCTTGGAAGGATTATCCTTGAAGAAGACAAGGTTGAGAAGCTTCTGACAAGAGTTCTTCCAGTCACATGGGAAAGCAAAATCACTGCCATTCAGGAATCCAAGAACATTGCTACCCTCAGACTGGATGAACTAATTGGAAATTTAACTGCCTATGAAATGAGGAGACAAACCATGAAGATGGATACCCCCAAAAAGGAGAGAAGCTTAGCTCTCAGAATTGCTGAAGGTGCAGATTTGGAAGATGATGAAGTGGCTATGATCACTAGGGATTTCAAGAAGTACCTGATGAGAGGAAAGGGTTCTTCAAGAGGTACAAACTTCAACAAAACAAGAGCTCCGGAGAAACAGACCAATGAGGGATGCTACAAGTGTGGTAAGACTGACCACATGATCAAAAACTGCCCTCAATGGGAAATTGAGTGGAAGAAAGAAAGAGCTGAACGAAGGAACAGGAAGAAGGAACAGGTTCAACCAAAGAGAAACAAAGGTTCAACCAAGGCTATGGTTGCTGCTTGGGGAGAAACTTCAGATGAAGACTCAGAAGATGAAGCTGAGGAGGAGCAAGCACTAATGGCCATTGGAGAATCAGATGATGAACAAGAGGTAAGTATTCTTCATCTCAAAGACAAGATTAAATTCTTATCTAAAGAAAGGCTGGCTGAGCTATTAACAGACTTCATTGATGAGTCTGAGATAATTAATAATGAGAAGGAAGTTCTGTCTAGGGAATGTGTGATTCTAAAAGCAAAATGTAAAAGTCTAGAGTCTAGGGCAAATGAGAGTGATAACAAAAATGCTGAGTTGAAGAACCAGGTTCTTGAACTTGACAACAGTGTCCTAGAACTTAGGTCTGAAAATCTGAAACTGAAATTAGGAACAGGAAAGAAGATAGCTGATCACACATATCTCACTCTAGAAGAAAATTTGGGAAAAATGAAAGATGAATTATACAGGAAAGATGAATTCATCAAAGTCTTAAAAGAAGATCTAGGAAAGGTAAAACATGAACTAGACAGAACTTGCAAGTGGAACAAAGCCTCTGATGCTCTCTCCTGGTTGCAAGAGCATCACAGCAGTAACAAAAGAGGACTTGGCTATGGGACTCAAGCTCCTAAATGGGATCCAAAAAGCAAGTACCTCACTCTTCCTGAAAATAAAATCTGCACACACTGTGGTAAGACTGGCCATTACAAATATGAATGTAATGCAAAAGAAATGGCCAGTCAAAAGAACAAAGTTTTTGTTAGAGAAAAGAATAAGTTTCCTGGATGGGCAAGAAGGAATTTAATTCATCCTTTTGCTTATAGAAAGGGACCCAAACTAGTTTGGGTTCCTAAGACTAACCCCTGATTTCCTTTTGCAGGTCCAAGTGAAAGGGAGGAGCCAAATATGGTATATGGATAGTGGCTGCTCAAAACATATGACTGGGGACAAGGACCAGTTCCTTTCACTTGAGGACTTAAAAGGAGGTAATTTCTCCTTTGGTAATGGAAAGAAAGGTGAGATCATTGGGGTTGGAAAGGTAGGCAAGACTGATTCTCATTCCATAGAGAATGTCTACCTGATAGATGGCTTGAAATATAGCTTAATAAGTGTGTCACAATTGTGTGACAGAGGTAACCTTGTGGCTTTTACCTCCACCAAATGATTTGTGATTAACCTTACCACTGACAAGATTGTTTTGCAGGGAAAAAGAGTTAACAATATTTACATTGTAGATTTGTCAACTCTTTCAGAAAATGAACTCACTTGCTTAAGTGTGTTAGTTAATGATCCCCTCCTATGGCACAAAAGACTTGGTCATGCCAGTCTAAATCAGCTAAACAAATTAGTCTCCAAGGACTTGGTTGTAGGTTTACCTAATATCAAGTTTAAGGAAGACAAAGTTTGTGAGGCATGTGCAAGGGGGAAGCAGGTAAGGTCATCCTTCAAATCCAAGAAAATGGTAAGTACGTCCAAGACATTGGAACTGGTTCATATGGATCTATGTGGTCCGATGAGAACCATGAGCAGAGGAGGAAAGAAGTATGTAATGGTGCTAGTTGATGACTATTCTAGATTCACCTGGGTTTTATTTCTAACTTCCAAAGATGAAGCATTTGACATGTTTTCTGCATTTGTTAGGAAGACTCAGAAACAATTAGGAAATCATCTTGCATCCATTAGGTCTAATCATGGAACTGAGTTTGAAAACTCTAAGTTTGCTGAATTTTGTGATGAAAATGGCATAGATCACAATTTCTCTGCCCCCAGGACTCCACAACAAAATGGAGTAGTTGAAAGGAAAAATAGAACTCTTGAGGATATGGCTAGAACAATGTTACTATCTAGCAAATTGCCTCACAGCTTCTGGGCAGAGGCTGTAAACACTGCATGTTACATCATAAATAGATGCATGACCAGACCTCTAGAAGAGAAGACTCCCTATAAGTTACTTAAAGCGAGAAAACCAAATATATCCCATCTTAGGGATTTTGGTTGCAAGTGCTATGTGCACAATAATGGAAAAAACTCCCTAGGAAAGTTTGATCCCAGAAGTGATGAGGGAGTATTCTTGGGATATTCTTCACATAGCAAAGCTTATAAAGTTTTTAATAAAAGAACTCTGTGTGTAGAAGAAAGCGTGCATGTAGTATTTGATGAAACTAACATTCTTTCTGAGAGACAGGAACATGAAGATGAAGCCATTGGACTGGTCAAAGACTTGGCTGAAGCATCAGCTCAAGTCAAAGTGACACCTGCAGAAGGAACAGGTAATGGAACAGGTTCTTCCTTACAGGGCAACCTGACAGGGGGAAGAAATCAAAGAGGAATTGAAATAAACTCCTTAAAGGAACCTATTCCTGAACATGTTCCTCATCAAATGGCTTAAACATCCAGCAGAAGCCAGTTGGTTGTAAAACCTCAGAAGTATCAAAGTTCTCATCCCATTGAGAACATTATCACTAATCCAACATCTGGAGTCAAAACCAGATCACAATTAAAGAATATGTGTGCTTTTGATGCTTTCTTATCTATCATTGAACCTAAAAATATTGTTGAGGCTTTGCAGGATGCAGATTGGGTGAATGCAATGCAGGATGAACTAAACCAGTTTGAAAATAGTCAAGTTTGGCACCTAGTTCCAAGACCCAAGGGCATATCAGTCATTGGTACTAAACGGGTCTTTAGGAACAAACTGGATGAAGATGGAACTATCACAAGGAACAAGGCAAGGTTGGTGGTCCAAGGTTACAGCCAAGAGGAAGGAATAGACTATGATGAGACATTTGCTCCAGTTGCAAGACTAGAGGCAATCAGACTTCTCATAGCCTTTGCAGCACATATGGAATTCACTCTTCATCAAATGGATGTCAAAAGTGCCTTCCTGAATGGTTACTTAAAGGAAGAAGTGTTTGTGAAACAACCCCGGGGTTTGAAAGCAAAGAATGTCCTAAACATGTGTACAAGCTGGACAAGGCTCTCTATGGACTCAAACAGGCNTCTCAGAATTGCTGAAGGTGCAGATTTGGAAGATGATGAAGTGGCTATGATCACTAGGGATTTCAAGAAGTACCTGGTGAGAGGAAAGGGTTCTTCAAGAGGTACAAACTTCAACAAAACAAGAGCTTCGGAGAAACAGACCAATGAGGGATGCTACAAGTGTGGTAAGACTGACCACATGATCAAAAACTTCCCTCAATGGGAAATTGAGTGGAAGAAAGAAAGAGTTGAATGAAGGAACAAGAAGAAAGAACAGGTTCAACCAAAGAGAAACAAAGGTTCAACCAAGGCTATGGTTGCTGCCTGGGGAGAAACCTCAGATGAAGACTCAGAAGATGAAGCTGAGGAGGAGCAAGCACTAATGGCCATCGGAGAATCAGATGATGAACAAAAGGTAAGTATTCTTCATCTCAAAGACAAGATTAAATTCCTATCTAAAGAAAGGATGGTTGAGCTATTAATAGACTTCATTGATGAGTCTGAGATAATTAATAATGAGAAGGAAGTTCTGTCTATGGAATGTGTGATTCTGAAAGCAAAATGTAAAAGTCTAGAATCTAGGGAAAATGAGAGTGATAATAAAAATGCTGAGTTGAAGAACCAGGTTCTTGAACTTGACAACAGTGTCCTAGAACTTAGGTCTGAAAACCTAAAACTGAAATAAGGAACAGGAAAAAAGATAGTTGATCACACATATCTCACTCTAGAAGAAAATATGGGAAAAATGAAAGATGAATTATACAGGAAAGATGAACCCATCAAAGTCTTATAAGAAGATCTAGGAAAAGTAAAACATGAACTAGACCGAACTTGCAAGTGGAACAAAGCTTCTGATGCTCTCTCCTAGCCGCGAGAGCATCGTAGCAGTAACAAAAGAGGACTTGGCTATGGAACTCAAGCTCTTAAATGGGATCAAAAAAGCAAGTACCTTACTCTTCCTGAAAATAAATTCTGCACACACTATGGTAAGACTGGCCATTACAAATATGAATGTAATGCAAAAGAAAAGGCCAGTCAAAGGAACAAAGTTTTTGTTAAAGAAAAGAATAAGTTGCCTGGATGGGCAAGAAGAAATTTAATTCATCCTCTTGTTTACAAAAAGGGACCCAAACTAGTTTGGGTTCCTAAGAGTAACCCCTGATTTCCTTTTGTAGTTCCAAGTGAAAGGGAGGAGCCAAATATGGTATATGGATAGTGGCTGCTCAAAACATATGACTGGGGACAAGGACTAGTTCCTTTCACTTGAGGACTTAAAAGGAGGTAATGTCTCCTTTGGTAATGGAAAGAAAGGTGAGATCATTGGGGTTGGAAAGGTAGGCAAAACTTATTCTCATTCCATAGAGAATGTCTACCTGATAGATGGTTTGAAATATAGCTTAATAAGTGTGTCACAATTGTGTGACAAAGGTAACCTTGTGGCTTTTACCTCCACCAAATGCTTTGTGATTAATCTTATCACTAACAAGATTGTTTTGCAGGGAAAAAGAGTTAACAATATTTACATTGTAGATTTGTCAACTCTTTCAGAAAATGAACTCACTTGCTTAAGTGTGTTAGTTAATGATACCCTCCTATGGCACAAAAGACTTGGTCATGCCAGTCTAAATCAGCTAAACAAATTAGTCTCCAAGGACTTGGTTATAGGTTTACCTAATATGAAGTTCAAGGAAGACAAAGTTTGTGAGGCAGGTGCAAGGGGGAAGCAGGTAAAGTCATCCTTCAAGTCAAATAAAATGGTAAGTACGTCCAAGATGTTGGAACTGGTTCATATGGATCTATGTGGTCCAATGAGAACCATGAGCAGAGGTGGAAAGAAATATGTAATGGTGCTAGTTGATGACTATTCTAGATTCACTTAGGTTTTATTTCTAACTTCCAAAGATGAAGCATTTGACATGTTTTCTTCATTTGTTAGGAAAACTCAGAAACAATTAGGAAATCAACTTGCATCCATTAGGTCTGATCATGGAACTGAATTTGAAAACTCTAAGTTTGCTGAGTTCTCTGATGAAAATGGCATGGATCACAACTTCTCTGCCCCTAGGACTCCATAACAAAATGGAGTAGTTGAAAGGAAAAATAGAACTCTTGAGGATATGGCCAGAACAATGTTACTATCTAGCAAATTGCCTCATAGCTTCTGGCCAGAGGCTGTAAACACTGCATGTAACATCATAAATAGATGCATGACCAGACCTCTAGTAGAGAAGACTCCCTATGAGTTACTTAAAGGGAGAAAACCAAATATATCCTATCTTATGGAATTTGGTTGCTAGTGCTATGTGCACAATAGTGGAAAAGACTCCTTAGGAAACTTTGATCCCAGAAGTGATGAGGGAGTATTCTTGGGATATTCTTCACGTAGTAAAGCTTATAAAGTATTTAATAAAAGAACTCTGTGTGTAGAAGAAAGTGTCCATGTAGTATTTGATGAAACTAACATTCTTTTTCAGAGACATGAACATGAAGATGAAGCCATTGGACCGGTCAAAGACTTCGCTGAAGCATCAGCTCAAGTCAAAGTGACACCTACAAAAGGAACAGGTGATGGACCAGGTTCTTCCTTACAGGGCAACCTGACAGGGGGAAGAAGTCAAAGAGGAATTGAAATAAACCCCTTGAAGGAACCTGTTCATGAACCTGTTCCTCATCAAATGGCTGAAACATCCAGCAGAAGCCAGTTGGTTGTAAAACCTCACAAGTATCAAAGTTCTCATCCCATT
>MU686184.1:50016-70156 GCA_026770625.1 Nicotiana glauca | reverse complement strand
CTAAGCAAAGATTTTGCAAAACTAATGGGAAGTGAATTTGAAATGAGCATGATGGGTGAGATTAACTTCTTCTTAGGGTTGCAGATCAAACAAAGTCAAAATGGAACCATGATTCATTAGCAGAAGTATACAAAAGAACTAATCAAGAAGTTTAAAATGGAGGATTCTAAAGAAATAGATACACCTATTGCAACTGCCACTAAATTAGATATTGATGAACCTGGTTCATCAGTTGATCAGAAGTTGTATATGGGTATGATTGGTTCACTCTTATATCTTACCGCCAGTAAAATTGACATTGTTTTCCGTATAGGGCTATGTGCTCGTTTTCAGGCAAATCCAAAAGAGTCTCACTTGACTGCTGTCAAGAGGATATTGAAATATCTGAAAGGCACTACTGAATTGTGTCTTTGGTACTCTAAAAGTAGTAATTTTAATCTAGTAGGATATGCTGATACTGACTATGCAGGTTTCCTAGTGGATAGAAAAAGCACCTCAGGTATGGCACACATCATTGGTTCATGTCTGGTATCATGGGCTACTAAGAAGCAAAACTCAGTAGCCCTATCTACTGCTAAAGCTGAGTATGTGGCTGCAACTTCTTGTTGTGCTCAATTACTATGGATTAAACAATAATTGGTAGATTTTGGAATTAAAGTGGGATGCATTACAATATTTTGTGATAACACTAGTGCTATAAGTATGACAAAGAATCATGTTCATCATAAAATGACCAAGCACATAGATGTTAGACACCACTTTTTGAGAGACAATTATGAGAAAGGATTAATCTCAATAGAATTCTGTGCTACTGATAAACAAATAGCTGACATCTTCACCAAAGAACTATGACTGAGTTGTTAACAAATAAGAGAAGGATCTAAGGTTGCGATTTCCCCTATTGATGGAATCCCTTCCTGTTATGTTTCATATAGATTTGCATAATCGTCTCGATTGATCATGAGAAATCTTACTACTGTAAATCTCTCCCGAGTAATTAGGACAATTTATTAGACATACTCTCCCATGTTACGCTAGTTGTCTTTTATTACAGCTCACTTTAAATCACACCCAAGGCTTCGTTATACCTAATCCCGCATTTAAGGCCTCAGTTATTGATTCCTTATATACTTTGGGAGTGGTGTTGTTCAACAATTACCTAAATATGCACTCTCTCCTGAGTAATACATACAAAATAGGCACAGCTAATTGAGGATCCTATCAATTAACTACAACAAGAACATAGTTGAACAAACAGAGATTAGCAAACAATATTAACATAACACGAAGTTCATCCTTCAAAACCCTAGACAAAATAGTTAGAAACTCGTAATCATGTTCATAATAGCAGCCAAATTTACCATAAATGATAAATACAAAAGGAAGAAAAGTTGAACTCGATGTAGAATTATCCTCCTTGCCTCTTGCACCTTTTTGCCTTCAACTCAATTATAAAAATCTTGTTAATGTCTCTTTGGGCGAGTTGGACCTCTTATAGGTTAAGTAGAATTACCCCCAAACTTCCAAGTTTACCCCTGAAATTATGTGTTCCAGACTGGACTAGCGCGACCGCTCTCGTGCCTCTGCTAATGGCCGCGCATATTACATAGCATTCTGCCTCTATTTTCTGGACTAGCACGGTCGCGCTAAGAGCATGAGCAGGCCGCGCTAAGCTGGTTCATCCTTTTATCTCTTCTTTTCTCTCTTCTTTCACACGTACTCATCTTCGAGGGGCTTCCCTTGCTTTAATTTAGCTCCAAACACTGTCCTAAGTCCTCATAAGCGCAACTTTCTCTTGCAAAATATGAAATTAACAATTAGAGTCAATTTATCGTCATTTAACGATCCTAGAAAAGTGAAGCATAGCCAAGTTGGGGCATAAATAGTCGCCAAACTACATGAATCTAGCCTATTATTAACACCCCACACTTAAATTATTACTAGTTCTCGAGAAATCCACTGTACTTTATAAAGGTTCCTTCACTATGCTTTTCCCCTAACATATCACTCTAAGACAATTCACCAAAGTTACGTCTAGTAGTGTACCATCTTTGCCTCAAGAATCGACTCTCACGTGCCGTACAATATTCATACTTACTCAAAATATTCTATACAGAGGTCAAGACTTACCTTTCTTTCGTGAATCACATGCCCTCACATCACACAAGAGAGTAGTTCCACAAATAATAATATGAAGAACAATTAGGAACTTAGATAGACAAAATTTGCTCACTCTCAAAAAGAAAATTCATATGCCACACAGATGCACCATAGGCTTGCCCATAGTGTACTACTCTACTAATCGAGCCCATTCAGTCTAAGATCAATTATGACTTCATTTGGTTGTAATGTAGGCTAAGAGACGGGTATGATATATTTGGATATAGTGACTAACCTCCCTACACACTTTTAATACAATTATATTCACCTTCAAAACCATACTTAATGTCAGTCCAGACATTCCACCACACTTCTATTTATAATACCCCAAACTTCATTAGGTGCAATTGTATCAAGTTACCACTTATCAAGTACTACACTTACTTATTCTTTTTTTTTTCTTTTTAAGTGGTGCGTATTCTTTTACTTTTTCAAAATACTGTACCTTTGTCTCTATTTTATCGGTTCCACTTAAAAAATACCAAACCACCACCCCACACTTTGACTTTTGCATATTTCATAACTATTCAAGTGCTCATGGGAGGTAAAGGGGTTCAAACAAATGGTCTAGTCAAACAATTGGGTAAAGTTTATATTGTGGCTGCCAAAGAAACAGGCTTATAGACTCAATGGGATTAACTACGATTTATCACCTTTAGGTGGGTCTACTTTATATATCTGGCTTCAAAAAGAAATGCCTATATAACTTCTAAGATAGAATAAAGCTACTATTTCGCTTTCCAAACACACGGGGCAAGTTCTAGGCACCAAATGCAGAGCATAGAATACAAAATAGCTCACACATAGTGAGGAAACATGACTCACTCCAGATTGTCTTATCAAGACACTCTCGTTTGAGTACTCAAGTCAGTTACAAACATACAATGTAAGGAACTCTAACAAGAATCAACCACTAAGACTAAGTGTTATACTCTAGTGTCTACTGTGTTCAAGTGTATCTACGCCAAAGGCTTCTCTTTCTATTTCATCTCATAGCCCATCAGTACTAACTTAATACTAGAAATGAAATAAACAAAAACTAACTACACCCGGTTCAAGCAAACCCTTAGAAAAGAATCGTGGCCCAAAGAAAAACCAAGGGGAAGTTACTACACTACCTAAAACAAAAAAACAAAAAATCTTTTTGGTATTTTCTTTAGACTTACTTCCTTCAAGAACACTGTCTAGAAGATCCGTCATCAAGAAGAGTCCAACATATTTCTATTTTTTGTAAAGATTTTCACGTCAACTTAGACCCTCAAGAACCCCGTCGAAAGAGATCCGTCGTCAGTACAAGTCAACTTACCTAATTTGACTATTACTCCAAACCTCAAAAACAATCAAGAAAAACAAAGAAAACATAAAACAGTCAAGTTGTTACATATACACACATACATTGAAGTATCCCCCACCCCACACTTAAAAGGAAGACATGTCCTCGTGGCATACAAAATAAAGAACAATGAGGTAAAGGAACTTCCTTGAGTGATCACTCTTGATCATAGACTGTGTATGGGTTTAGATTGTATACACGACCCAGAGCCCGCAACTATCCCAATATTTTTTTCTCCGATTTAACCTGCTGGGTGGCTAGCGCATCAACACGTGTACCTAAGTCGGTGACCGAGGCACACAACCCTGCCACCTCCTACTCTAAAGCTGTGAACCGGGTAACTCGAGTAGCCCCAGATGGTCCTGCAGCCTTTGCAATTTTCTCATGGGCCGGTGACACAGCCCTTGCTTCCTCTTGCTCATCCTCCCCTTCTTCAGAGTCATCAAATTCAGCATTATCACCACCACCAACTGCCATATGCTCCTTCCCCGTAGTAACCTTATCGGCTCGGCACTTGGAGTCTCTTGGCACTAACCCATCCATATTCAAATGCTCCAGCACACAAATTGCCCGGCAGAGTCTAAGGAAAGGAAGAAGAACCCATACCTCATTAACGGATAACGGGGAAACAACTCCTCATGAACGAGCTTGGCCACTTCACAGTTGTGACCATTTACAAAGCAACAAATTAGAGCAGGTCGAGGAGCATTCACCTCCGTGGTATTGGAAGACGGGATCAGGCGGTTGTTGATGACATACAATCAACATTTCCCTTCAATAGTGAGCACCGCAGAATGAAACTTCTTCCATATAATTTCCTTACCGGGTACACAAATGGTTTAGAAGAACATCTCCCACTGGGTGTATTTCCTCTCATACATTTCATAATAGTCTTCATATTCATCCACCGGTGCGGGCAGCTAGTATATCCTCTGAATAGTCTCCACAAAGGCATCTACAGCCTTTCTGCGCACAGTTATTATACCATTCACATGTTCTTTTACGTTAGCGTAGAATTCATGGACAACCATCAAATTTCCCTCGTCCAGCCCTTCAAAGAAGATTTGCAGCCCCCGCCAGACCATCTCAAAATACAAGTTAGGGCAGCCCAGCTAGAGCGACCTATATCCATGCCCCTCTCTAGTATGGGTTTCTTAGGGGCCTTATCTGCAAAGCAGTCCTGAGCCTTGACAGAGATAAACCTGCTGCTATCAAAAGGAAAAGTAAGAGCTGACCTGCGTGCCCTGGATGATCCATCTTGACCACTGGATGAAGCATCAGTGGTTCGGCATTTCCTGGAGCGAGCCATAGTAACAGGAAGAAGAATAGCATTAGCACAACACAAAATGTGTGACTCAACTACGGTTATTCAGAATTCACCCGCACAATTGGTCACAAATGCCCATTTACACTCACTATGAAATTTAGACAAACACTTTGTGGGCACTATATACCGGAACCTCCGATTCAAACATGTTGTTACCCCATGACCACCACAATTTCCCCAAATTCACCCACTAAGTTAAGAGATAATTCCACCAACATTACCACCACAAACACTACAAATTACTACAATGAAAAGAGAATAAAGAAAAACATAATACATAATTAATAAATTAAAACAAAAATCTGCAAAAAATGGCAAAAAGAAACCTTACTTGTAGTGAGAGAAGATGGTGAGAAATGAAGAATAGGGGAGGGCGTGGCTTGAACCTTGGAAAATTTGGTTTGGGATTAGTTGGGAATGGAGAAGGGAGGAATTTGGAGAAGATTGGAGTTAGGGTTGGGGAGACTTTAGCGTTGGGGATTTAGGAATGAAGAAGAGGGGGATAGTTAGGGTGGGGGGAGGGGGAATAAACAACTTAAAACAATTAATCGTACAAAATTAAAAAAACAAATATTAAGTTAAAACTAAGGGTCAGGCAGACGGGACTAGCGCGGTCGTAGTGCGGTTCGAGCGTGGCCGCGCTAGTGAAATAGTGTACTTGGCCATATGCACGTTCACTAGCGTGGTCATAGTGCAGGCGCGCTGCTGGGTGAGATGCTGAGGTAGAATGTTTGTCCATATGCGCGGGCGCGCTCCTGGGCAAAAAAAAATTCCACTTTTTTACTTGTTCCTTCCGCGTCCGATGGATTTATCACTTGCCCAAGCTCACCTGCATTGATTAGTACTTACAAAAATCAAAATTAACAAATACTAACTATTCTAAAGTCACTACGCATTTGGTTGCCTTCCCAACCAACGCCTTAGTTATTGTTGTGGCACGACAATTACAACAAATCAATGGGTTGCCTCCCATGCAGCACCTGATGTAACGTCGTGGCATGACGCAGATGAGCGTATTTAAGGCTTGCTCGACCTCTAAGGTTCAGTCAGATGGATCACTGACACTTCCTTGGGTTCATCCATGCCGACATATGGTTTCAATCTCTGCCTATTGACTCTAAATGTATGAAAGTCTTTCTCTGTGGCAATCTCTATGGCACCTGAAGGGAGCACTTCGACCACCCGAAATTGTCCAGACCATCGTAACTTGAGTTTATCCGAAAATAGCCTTAATCTTGAGTTATAAAGAAACACCATGTCTCCGGGCTTGAAATTTCTCTCAACAATGTTCATGTCATGCAACCTCTTCATTCTCTCCTTATATAACCTCGTGCTCTTGAAAGCAAGATATCGGAACTCGTCGAGCTCATGCAATTCTGTGACTCTAGTTGTTCCTGCAGCATCAATGTCTAGATTCAACTGTTTCATTGCCCACCAAGCTCTATGTTCTAGTTCCACTATCAAGTGATAGGCCTTCCCGAACACTAACTTGTATGGTGACATACCAATTGGTGTTTTGAAAGCAGTTCTATAGGCCCAGAGTGCATCATCTATCTTTTTTGCCCAATCAGTTCATGTGGCATTCACAGTCTTGGTCAGTACACTCTTTATCTCTCTATTCAACACTTTGACCTGTCCATTGGTCTGAGGATGATATGGGGTTGCCACTTTATGGGGCACATCGTACTTTGCTAGCAATTTCTCGAAGGCTCGATTGCAGAAGTGAGTGCCTCCATCACTAATAATAGCTCTCGAGATCCCAAAATGGGTGAATATATTCTTATTCAAAAAAAAACCCCACCACTATTGCATCATTAGTGGGGAGTGCTGCAGCTTCCACCCATTTGGACACGTAATCCATAGCAACAAGAATGTACTTATTTCCAAAGGAGCTGACGAAGGGGCTCATTAAGTCTATCCCCCATACGTCGAACATTTTAACCTCTTGAATTGGGTTCAAGGGAATCTCATGCCGACGGGAAATTTTCCCGGTTCGATGACATTCATTACAGCCCTTCACCCATTGATGTGCATCCTTAAACATAGTTGGCCAGTAGAAACAAGCTTCTAGCACTTTTGCTTCTTTCCTGACTCCTCCAAAATGACCGCCATGTACCGATGCGTGATATGCCTGCAAAACAGAAGATTGTTCTATCTTGGGGACACACCTCCGGATCATATTGTCAACACATATTCTAAATAGATAATGTTTATCCCAATAATACATGCGGCAATCACGATAAAACTTTTTCTTTTGCACAGAGGAAAGATCATAGGGAACTATACCGCTTGCCAGGTAATTTGGAAAGTATGCATACCATGGAACTTCCTCAAGGCTTGTGGCGAGTAGATGTCCGTCTGGAAAGGTTTCCGGAATATCCTCTACCTCAAATACATTTTCAGCTCCTTCAAGTCGTGATAGATGATCATCGACTTGGTTTTTTGTGCCCTTACGGTCACGAATCTCAAGGTCGAACATTTGTCGTAACAACACCCAACGAATCAAGAACGGTTTGGAGTCTTTCTTCTCAATCAAGTACATGAGAGCTGCATTATCAGTATATACAATTACCTTGGAGCCAATTAGGTATGATCTGAACTTGTCGAATGCAAACACCACACCCAGCATCTCTTTTTCCGTCATGGTTAGTTTAGTTGAGCTCCACTCAACGTTCTATTGGCGAAGTAAATTGGGTGCATTAGCTTGTCTTTTCGCTGTCTCAGCACTGCCCCCACTGCATAGTCACTGGCGTCACACATGAGTTCAAATGGTTGCTCCTAGTCGGGGGCAACAATTATGGGTGCTATGACTAGTCTTTTTTTAAACTCCTTGAATCTTACCCTACAATAATCAAAAAAACAAGAAAGGGTGATATTTTCTAACAACTTACAGAGAGGGTTGGCAATTTTTGAGAAGTCTATGATGAATCTCCGGTAGAAACTGGCATGCCTGAGGAAGCTCCTGATTGCCTTGAATGATGTGGGAGGTGGTAGCTTTGCTATCACATCAACTTTACATGATCCATCTCGATTCCCTTGCTTGATACCCTGTGTCCCAAGACTATTCCGTCATGTACCATGAAATGGCACTTTTCCCTATTAAGTACAAGGTTAGTCTCAATACATCTCTTCAATACCCGGGTTAGGTTTGTGAGGCACTCATCGAGTGAGTTTCCCACCACTGAGAAATCATCCATGAACACCTCTATTGTGATTCAACCATGTTAGTGAATATGGCCATCATACACCTTTGGAATGTGGCAGGTGCATTGCATAGGACAAAAGGGCATCCTCCGAAAAGCATAAATTCCATATGGACATATGAAGGAGGTCTTCTCTCTGTACTCTGGTGCAATGGAGATTTGGTTGTACCCTGAGTACCCATCCGGAAAACAGAAGTGGGACCTCCCTGCTAGTCTATCAAGCATCCGATCAATGAAAGGAAGTGGGAAGTGGTCTTTTCGGGTGGCTAAATTTAATTTCCTGTAGTCCATATAAATTGTCCAGCATGTGACAGTTCTCTTATAAATCAGCTCATTGTTATCATTTTTGACCGCCGTATACCACCCTTATTAGGAATACATTGCACTGGGCTAACCCAGTTGCTGTTAGAGATGGGAAAAATGATCCCCGCATCCAACCACTTAATCACCTCCTTCTTCATCACTTCCTTCATGTTCGGGTTTAGTGATAACTAAGGATTTTGATGCATTTTATACTCCTTCTCGCTTATGCATTGATTAGAAATTCATACAAAATAGTCCGAAAAAGGCTCAAAAGTTGTGCTTGATTGAATGTTTGATCAACAAAGTGACAAGATGTCAAATATCGGCTCAAAAGGAGTGAAACTTGCACAAGTGACAAAGGCAAGGCAAGCTAAAGCAAAGCAGGCTCAGTGCGGCTGCACTACACTTTTGGTGGTCCGCACTGAGAGATTCAGAGAGTTATTATTTCAAGCATTAAAGTAGTGCAACCGCACTAGGTTTTGTGCGGTCGGCACTGAAGGCAATGCGGCCGCATTACCATTTTGTGCGGTCAACATAGCCAAGGTTCAGAGAAGATGAAGAATGAAGTTTTGAAGCCTGTGCGGTCCGCAGTCCATTCTGTACAGACCGTACTAGAAGCCTCTACAGCCGAAGTCCATTCTATGCGGTCCGCGGAGCCCAAGTTCAGAGAGCAAGAATTTTGAAGTCAAGAGCCTAATGCGGACCGCAGTCCATTTTGTGCGGTCTGCACTAACCCCGCTGGGGCAATTTTTGTCCAGATTTTTCTGCTTAGTATAAATAGATTCATATTCCATTTTTATGGTATCAGATATTACATAACATCAGCTACGCTCGTGGGTCGACTTTTCTTAGCCATTTTGGGCATTTTTACTTACTTTTCATCATTGAATCTCTGTATTTAGCTTGCAATTAATTAATATGTGTTTATTTTATTCTATTTCTTGTTTTTCTTCTTTGAATATGAGTAGCTAGACCCCATAGCTAGGGTTGTGGCTCAACCCTAGTGTGGGTAATTGATGGGTCTTGCATTTTAGGGCTAAATTGACTATAGGTGTTTGATATTTGGGTCAATTTCATGGTTAAATTGCTGAATTAGTGGTTGCAAACACTAGTTTGTGTTTAGTTGACTAGGGTTCTTCTTGAGAAAGAGAGCCTAAGTCTTCGAAATTGATCCAATAAGGAATTGAGGCGTACTCAAGAGATTGATCGCCCCAATTAAAGGGTTAAACCTCGAGAGAGTAATACCCGACTTGAACCCTAGTTTCTTGTGTAAATTTGCATACCCAATTGATCTTGAGAGTGTCAATTGGGCAAAATCACTTGAACCACCAAGAGATGTAGAGTGAGTAAATTAGTGCAACGGTTATATCATATTCCCCAAATATGTCAAAGATGCCTTGGACTCAAGTATTAAACCATTAGATATTGAACCACCAAGAGATGTAGAGTGAGTAAATTAGTGCAACGGTTATATCATATTCCCCAAATATGTCAAAGATGCCTTAGACTCAAGTATTAAACCATTAGATACAACTTGCAATATTTAACTCTTAGCTTAATTTACAATTTGCAGTTTGTTAAAAGTAGGATTATAAAGAAAACCCAAAAATGATGAGAAGTGTAATTAAGCGCACATACGCAATCCTAAACTAAATAGATACTCGATGCTAATTCTAGCTCTCCGTGGATATCGATCCCGACCCAAAATCGGGTAAAAGCTATTGCGACCCTTTCTTGCTACTTATTAGTAAGGCGGAGTTGGCAGCGATCACTTTTGGTGCCATTGTCGGGGAGCTAACAATTTTGGCTATCTATTTAGTTAGTTTTGTGTATTTTTCTTCTTTCCTTCTGTGTTACTAATTTGTGTATGTGAATACTTCAGGTACCAAATGGCTTTAAATGCTAATGACCATCTTGGAAACGTGCTTGCGAAGGAGTAGGTTGATGAAATTGGAGAGGAGGAGGTGTCTCTTGTACCTCCCGGACCACGATGAGGCCGCCAGGCCAATGCTAATGAAAACATTCCAGACCTTTCTCCGCCACCTCTAAGATCAGTTCCTCCGGTGCTACCGAACCAAGGCTATGCAAGTGTTGTTGTCCCACCAGAATCCGGGCAGGAAATTTCCAAATAACCTATATGATGTTGACCTTACTTGAGCAGCGTGGGTATTTCACGGGCGATGCGCATCAAAATGCCTACAAACATCTCAAGGGATTCGTGGATACATGTTGAGGGAGTAAGTAGACGAATGTGTCCGAGGATGCTCTTAGGTTGAGGCTTTTCCCATTCTCATTTAGGGGGAATGCATTGGATTGGCTTGAGAGACTTCCCAACCATTCCATCACAACTTGGGATGAGTTGGCGGATAAGTTTATTGCTAAATTTTTCTCACCCAGGCACATGGAGGCACTTCGAGATGAGATATTATCCTTCAATAAAGAACCCACGAAACCTTTGCATGAGATTTGGGAGCGGTATAGACTGATGGTGAAGGAATTCCCCGATAATGATATGACGGAGAATATGTTGCAACAAACTTTCTACCGGGGCATCAATACTACAAATCAATGCATAGTGAATCAAATTGTTGGGGGTAATTTTATGAAATTGACATATGATGAAGCTTGTACCATTCTTGATGAGATGGAGGACACGTCCTCCACATGGAAAAGTAGAGCCAATGTTCTTCAAGGTGACCCTACGGTTATTCATTTGCATAAGGAATTACATAACCATGGGCAAGCTATAGCAGAGTTGACAACTAATATGAACCAATTGGCTAAGGCACAGTTGAAACAAGTCCAAAATCCTCGCCAAGTGAATGCCATGGAGGGTATTAGTATGCTTGTCAACAAGAGAAGGCAGAGAAGGCAACAAAACCAAGGACATTCTGAGCAATTTGATGATGATTGTGATGGGTTTCAAAATGATGGATATGATGAGCAAAATGAAGAGGTTCAATATGTGAATAACTATCAAGGCCAACAGGGTGACTCTTCAAACCAACAACAGTGGCGACTCCAGGGCGATTGGGGAAATCAATAACAAAACAGTGGTAATTAGGGGAACAACGATTGAAACAACAACTGGAGCAATAAGAACAACAATCAAGGCAACCAAGGGAATTGGAATGGTAATAATAACAATTGGGGCAACAATAACAATCAAGGTGGATGGAACAATGGGAACCAAGGAAACTGAGGGAAAGGCTTTCAAAGTCCCCCAATGTACCAACAACCGAATAATCTACCCCCTTTCCCTTCTCAAGTTCCTAGTTCTTCGGGTAATGATATGGGTAAAATTGAAATGATGTTCGAACAAATGATGAAGAAGAATGTGGATTCGGATGCACAGTTGACTTCCCATAATACCTCTATTAGAAACTTGGAGGTGCAATTAGGCCAAATCTCTCAGTCATTGAATACTCACCAAAAGGGTGCTCTACCAAATGATACGGTAGTGAACCCAAAGGGTGGGAACAATCATGTCATGGCGGTTACGACAAGAAGTGGGAGAGGCGGTGATATGAATGCCTCTAAACAAAAGCAAGTGGTTGATGATGATTTTGAGTTGCAAGGAGATGAAGCCCCTTTGGTAGTTGAAGATGTGGTTGATGACAATGTGAACAATGAAGTGAGGATTGACATTAATGAGGTCGAGGTGGAAACTCAAGATGTCGTGAACCCGTCTAGGGAACACGTGATTGACATGCTGGAGCCGGTTGTGCCAAAGCCAAGTCTTCTTTACCAAGGCCACCTCCACCTTATCCTCAAAGGCTCACAAAGTAGAGAAATGATAATCAGTTCAAAAAGTTTATTGATATGATAAAGAGCTTGTCCATTAATGTGCCTTTAGTGGAGGATCTTGAAAAAATGTCGGGCTATGCAAAGTTCATGAAAGACTTGGTCACAAAGAAGCGTTCTATGGATTGTGAAACTATAAAGATAAGTCACCAAGTTAGTGCTATAGTGCATTCAATGGCCTCAAAGCTAGAGGATCCAGGCGCTTTCACCATTACTTGCACCATTAGGAGTGTGGATTTTGTCAAGGCTTTATGTGATCTAGGGGCGAACATCAACTTGATGCCTTACTCAGTTTTCAAGACTTCTGGCATTTGGCCACCTAGACCAACTTCCATGAGATTACAAATGGCGGATAGATCAATGAAGTGACCTTTAGGTATTGTCGATGAAGTGCTTATCCGGGTGGACAAATATCTTGCCAACGGATTTTGTGATATTGGATTGCGAGTTGGACTATGAATTCCCATTCATATTGGGGAGACCTTTCCTTGCTACGGGGAAGGCTCTACTAGATGTGGAAGTATGGGAACTCACTTTCAGGGTGGGTGATGAAAAGGTAGTATTCCATGTATGCAAGTCAATGAAGCAGCCAAATTGTACCGAAGTGTGCTCATTTGTGGATCTAGTCACGGTTGTGATAATTGATAATACAAGTGCTATAATTAATGTGGAGGACCCTTTGGAGGCCGTGTTGTTAAATTTCAATATCAATGATGATGCAAGCAGAGTGGAGTGCGTGAATGGTTTACATAGAATGGGCTCTTATTCTTATGAGCCTAGGAAACTTTCTTTGGTTTAAAATAGAAAGACTCCTCCAACAAAGCCTTCAATTGAGGAACCCCCGGTGTTGGAGTTGAAGCCATTACCTCCACACCTCATGTATGAATTCTTAGGCCCTAGTTCTACTTTACCAATTATTCTTTCTTCGTGTGTTACTAACTTGCAGGTAGATTCCACCTTGGCGGTGCTCAAAAAGAGGAAGAGGGCAATTGGATGGACTTTGGATGACATTACGGGAGTAAGCCCCGCATTTTGCATGCACAAGATTATTTTGTAAGATGATGCAAAACCTCCTTGGAACATCAAACGAGGTTGAACGAAGCAATGCAAGAAGTGGTGAAGAAAGAAGTGATAAAGTGGTTAGATGTCAGGGTTTTGTACCCTATTTCTGATAGCTCATGGACTCCTCTGGTGCAATGTGTGACGAAGAAGGGTGGTATGACTGTGGTGACAAATGAAAACAATGAACTTATTCCCACTCGGACAGTTATTGGATGGAGGGTATGCATGGACTACCAGAAGTTGAACAATGTGACCCGCAAGGATCATTTCCCATTGCCATTTCTTGACTAAATGCTTGATCGCCTTGCGGGGCGTGCCTTTTATTGCTTTTTGGATGGATACTTGGGATATAATCAAATCTTAATCGCTCTGGAGGATCAGGAGAAGATCACCTTTACTTGTCCATGTGGCACATTTGCTTTCTCTCGGATGCCATTCGGGTTGTGCAATGCTCCGACGACATTCCAACGATGCATGATGGTTGTTTTCACCGATATGGTGGAAGATATTTTGGAGGTCATTATGGATGATTTTAGTGTGGTTGGTGATCCATTTGAAGAGTGTTTGGGAAATTTGGATAGAGTTTTGGCCCGGTGTGAAGACACTAATCTTGTGCTAAATTGGGAAAAATGCCACTTCATGGTTGAAAAGGGCATAGTGTTGGGCCACAAAATTTCAAAGCGTGGGATTGAAGTTGAAAAAGACAAGATAGAGGAGATTTCAAGGCTTCCTCCCCCCACTTCTGTCAAGGGTGTGAGGATTTCAATGATGCATTTCCCGATGAGCATCTACTTTCTATGTCGATGAGTGATATGCCATGGTTTGTGGACATTGCTAATTTCCTTGTGACTTGCATCATCCCGTGCGAGCTCTGTTCTAATCAAAGGAAGAAGCTTAAACGGGATAGTCTGGATTTCTATTAGGACGAGCCATACTTGTTCAAGATTTGCACCGATAGAGTGATCTAGAGGTGTGCACCTGAGAAGGAGCAATTTAGCATCCTAGAGGCTTGTCATTCCTCCCCCTAATGTATCCATCATGGAGGGGCGAGGACGACTTCAAAAGTTTTGAGTTGTGGTTTTTATTGGCCAACCTTGTTTAAAGATGCAAGTGATCTAGTAAAAAGGTGTGATCAATGTCAACGAGCAGGCAGGATTTCCAAGAAATATGAGATACCTCTACACACCATTCTCCAAGTTGACATCTTTGATGTATGGGGTATCAATTTTATGGGCCCTTTTGTAAGCTCGTGTGGAAACACCTACATTCTTGTAGCGGTTGATTATGTCTTAAAATGGGTTGAGGTCGTGGCCTTGCCCAACAATGAAGCTAGGAGTGTTGTGGCATTTTTGAAGAAGAGCATTTTCACAAGGTTTGTTACGCCTCGGGCAATTATTAGTGATGGTGGATTGCATTTTTTGTAATAAAGTTTTTGATTCCTTGCTTTACAAGTATGGCGTCAACCACAAAGTGTCTACGCCTTATCATCCTCAAGCAAGTTGCTAGGTTGAAGTGTCCAACAGGGAGATCAAGAGCATTTTGTCCAAAACTGTCAATGCCAATAGTACCGACTAGTCTAAAAAGTTAGATGATGCTCTATGGGTTTACTGGAACACTTACAAGACCCCAATTGGTATGTCTCCGTATCAGTTGGTGTTTGGGAAAGCATGTCATTTACCAGTGGAGTTGGAGAATAAGGCCATGTGGGCCTTGATGAAGTTGAATCTTGAGTGGGACGTAGCTCCCAATCTTTGGGTGGAGCAACTCAATGAGCTTGACGAATTTAGATTCCATGCCTACTCTAGTTCGTCACTGTATAAGGATAAAATGAAATACCTTCATGACAAGTATACTCAAGGCAAAGAGTTCAAGGTGGGGGATTTGGTGCTCTTATTCATCTCTCGGCTAAGGTTGTTCCTGGGAAAGCTCAAGTCAAAATAGAGCGGGCCATTTGAAGTAGTGTGTGTGACCCCATTTGGTGCTATTGATTTAAAGAACAAAAATGGTGAAGTTTTTATAGTGAATCGGCACCAGGTCAAGCATTATCTTGGGAAGATTGATGACAGCCACGTGGTGGCACTTCTTCATTTCAAATGATGTGATGGTAACATGCGTCGTGCCGCGATGTTAAATCAGGCGCTTTTTGGGAGGCAACCCATGTGTTTTTCATTCTTATTTTTATTTGATTTTCATTGTAGTGTAGGATTGATTTTTGGGCTAACTAGTTGTGAGATGTTACAGGGTTGTGTTGATGTAGTGTATGACATAGTGAAAAATGCAGGTCTCTGAAGTTTCTAGTCCGGCCGCATTACCATTTTGTGCGGACCGCACTAGAAATGGGTGAAATGCGATCTATCTGAAGTTTTCCAGTGCGGCTGCACTACATTTTGTGCGGTCGTACTGGACCTCTGTGGTCGCAGTCCATTTTGTACGGACCGCAGAGCATTGCCTTCTCAAGCTTGTACAAAGATGTGCAGTGCGGACCACGAACCATTTTGTGCGGTCCACACTGGTTGGTGAGAATGGGCCCTAGGGGTTTTCTATAAATAGTCCACGAGGGTGCCCTTTTACTTTTTTCGCAATTTTAACTCTCAGAGCCTAAAAAAACTGTTCATCTTGCCTGCTCTCATAATTCTTGCTTGGACTTGTTGATTTTCTTCCCATCTCACATTTGGTACATAAATATCAAATTTGTTATTTTCTTTTTCTTTTCATTTTTCTTAGCTTTTATTTCTTCTCCCTCCCATATTTTCTTAATTGTTAGGTTAGGTTAATTAAGTTCTTGATTCACGTTGAATTACTTAGTTAAATGAACTGGGCAAACCCGTAGGAGCATGCCTTAGGTGTAAAATTCGGGCTTAATTTCAATTATGGAACCCTAATTTAGTGCCAAAACTGGGCACGTAGTGCGGACCGCAGTCGATTCTGTGCGGTCCGTGGTGCCCTAGTGCGGTCTGTAGTACCATTTTGTGCGGACCGCACTAATGAACTTCTGGGAAAATAAACTTGGGCAGTGCGGCCGCACTACATTTTTGTGTAGTCCGCACTGACCCTAGTGCTCTGCAGTTGATTTTGTGCGGTCTGCACTGCCAAGATACAGAGAATGATTTTTTGAACCCCACACCTATGCAGACCGCGGTTGATTTTGTGCGGTCCGCACTGGCCCCTGTGCGGCCGCATACCATTTTGTGTGTTCCGCACTAGGATATTTTTTGCAACATGTCTGTAACAATTTTATTATGTTCTCCAACACTGTCTTAACTGATTACACTGACACTAACAATCTTATTGAATTATAATTGCAGACAATGGTTAAACAACGAGGAAAAGGCTCAAAACAATCGGGAAGAGGTGAATCCTCCCGGGGAGGGAAGAAGAAAATGATCAAACTCACTCCCAAGTCCAGGAAAACAATAAGAAGATAAGAAAGCTGATCAACGCTGCTGACAGAACTGTTTCACATTCCTCGAGGAGTGAGTATGAGTCCTCCTGGGACATTTCTTCAGACTCCGTGCCAGAAAATGTTCAAGACTGGCTAGAGAGATTCAGGCTAAGAGACATTCCTCCACCATCACCCATTACCCAAGCACCAACACATGTGATTTCTGAGTCGTCTGAGGGCTCAGCAGCAGGTAGTAGGGAATACTCCACCTCTCTCACAGCTTCTTTATCTGAAGAGGGTGGAGGAGGAGATGAGCATGAAGTAGAGGTAGATGAGGAAGTGGCAGAAGGAGGAGAACCAAGGGTTGGGGGTGTTGATAGAACGATGAAGCCGGAGGTTTTGCATGATAGATTTGTTAGTGAGGTGGCGTACCACAAATTTTGGGAGGGGTGGCTGGTGATAAAGTTTATTCCGGAGAGGAGCTTCATTGATAAAGACCTATTACCCCACAACCCCAACGTGCAACGACAATTTAGGACTAGAGTGGGATGGGAACATTTTCTAGAAGAGTGTGTGGATGCCAACAAAAACATGGTCAAAGAGTTTTACAGCAATGTAGCCCACATCAAAAAGGGCTCCAAAGTGATCGAGGTTCAGAATATGAAGGTGTTATTTGAAGGGAAGTACCTCAACAAATACATTCGCTTCAATGAGGAGGACGAGACCTTATACATGGCAAAGATGGCAATGGGTGAAGAGGTTCGTCCATTGTTGGCACAATACCTGGAAATCCAAGGTACCACCCTGGACTGGTTGATTGTTGGAGTCTGTATTCTAAGACGGAGTCTGAACTTTGAGGCACGGGGGCTGGGAGACTTTTGTTTGCAGCCGGTTGGACCCTACCACTCATGAAAACTCCCTACCTCTCCCCCGAGTTGTGTTGGTTCCTTCTATTATGGCGGGGTACCCCATAAATATAGGGAATGTGATGTCTAGGATTATCACTACAGTGGGTGCGGAGCATGACTGGAACTATCCTTTCTCTAGCACCCTCAGTATGTAATTTCGGGACTTGAAGGTAGAAAAGAGGCTCGTTGATGTCAATATCAAAGCGAAGGCCCCTTTCTCGTGGTACAGCATGCAAAGGGATGATAACCCCAAGAGCAAGAACTCCAAGGGTACAACTACGACTATAATTGGCCAGTCTGATTAGCCAGTTGTGGTAGTGGCTCCTGCTGAGCCGACCTCCACTTCTATAGATATCCCTCCTGGTCCTTCCATATCCACAACCACTCCTGCCAGTTCATCCACATCAGCAGGCCCGGAGATTCCATCTTCCCGGGCTCATCCTATTACTACTCATCGATTGATCCAGTCATTTTTTAGCATAAACAACTGGATTCAGACTACCTCATCCAAGTTGTCCTCACTCACCATTGTGGTAGAGGCTCAGTCGGCACCTCCAGCTCCGCAGGTTCCACAGTCGATAGAGGATGAGCAAGGAGATACTTGACAACCAGAAGAAGATCCTTGACACTCAGGTAGCACTCTCCAAGGGATTTGATTCACATAGCAAATCTCTCAAGGAGCTTGCTCGGGAGCACAAGAAGCTTAGGAAGACACATGCCTCCAAAGAGTCCGTGAAGGAGTTGAGAGCATATGTAGACAGACTGAAGGCAGATAACCTACCTTTAGATTTATTGCTCCAGGAGCTAGCCCCAGCAGTTCTCCAGAGCCAGAGCAGTCTCAGAGGCCTCCCAAGTGGAGGGGGATGATTCCTAGAGCTGATGATGCTATCATCCAGTTGGCGGACCTACCGGAGAGTTCCTCCAGTCAGGCACAGGATGTACCAGTTCCATAGCATGTCCAGGTCCACGCCCAGGTCCCAGTAGCAGAGCAGTAGGCCATAGGGGACCAATCTGAGGTTCCCGAGCACACAGAGAAGCCAGGTACCACACATGACCCTATGCAAACTGACGGGCCTTAAGGGAGTCTCCTATATCCTTTCCCTCTTATATTTTGATGCTTTATTTAGACTAGTTGGCATTGGGGACAATGCCAGATTTCATTTGAGGGGGTAGGCCTTACTATTCATTTGGATGATTGTATATATATTTGATACATTTTTATGTTTTCTTTATCTTTTTATCTTTTGTCTGTATATAATTCTGATATTCGTTACATTTATCGCATTTTTATTTCACTTTGGGTCTGTATATAAAGTTTTATCACATTGTATATATTCATCCCATCCATTGTATATTCAAATACCCTCTTGTACATATTTATTCTATTTTTTGCAAATTTTTTCGTTTTTAGCTTCTTATTTGTGATTTGTAGCTTTTCGTTTTTGAAATTTGCAATAATCCTTTGATTTTCTTAATGCCACGGTTCTTTCCAAAGGTGGAGTGCTGTGTGAACCGGGTGGCTCTTCCCAATGATGGATGGCGTGACAACCTTCTTAAGGGTTTGAGTCCGTTTTTCTTTTTGTTTTTAATAGTAGTAGATAAGGGTGCCTCAAGCAAAGCTTCACTTGGGCCTAGCATATTTGCCTTCGATATCATGGTCAAAAACAAATTATTGTGTTTAGGATGGTGAAAGTCGTGACCTTGAGACTCTTATGTTGATCGATAATTATCAAGTGGTTTTTCGGGACCATTGTATGCTTAAATCATATCTAAGGTCGTTGTGGGCCCCCGACTCTAGGTCTTTTAGCAATCTCTTAGCTTGTGTGGTGAGTAATTGAATTGCAAGTCCAAGTTTCAAGCCATTGGTCTAGAACTTCCCCTGAATGTTTGTTGAGGCAAAATCATAAGTGAATTTTGACTTGAGACATGATTATAGGCTCTCCTTGGTCCAAATGATAATTTGAACAGTTTCATAGCCTACCAATGATAAGATCCCTAGTTAACCCTTTTGAGCCATAAATCTTTTTCTTTCAAGAACCATGATACAAGCCTATACCCGTTGTAAAAGATACCCTGTCTTGGCACCCAATCTTTCCTTTAGCACATGGCAAAAGTATAGGTTTGGGGGGAGAGACGAGGATTGCAACAAAGTGGTAAAAAGGTGCAAAATGAAGAAAAGGAAAGGCAATGAAAAAGAAAGAAAAGAAAAAAGACAAAATAAATGTTCAATGTGAAAAAGAATAAAAAGGGAATCAAGAAAAGCAAAGAATGAAAGGTGTGGAAACTTGAAAAAGGAGAAAATGTGTGAAATGCCTAAGAAATAGTGACAGTGTGTCTCTCTAACCCCTTAGAAAGAAGTGAAAACGACTCAAAGAGTCAAGTGAATGGATTCCAAATGATCAAAAGAAGTGCTTAAGGGAAGATGGAACCCACTTAGACCAAAACATTCCCTACCCTGAACCAAAATCCTTCACAATGTCTCCATAAAATCCCTATATGATCTTGAGTTGAATGAAGCTTACATTAGTGGATACTCACATAAGGGGCAAGCATATGGTACCTAGAGCCGGACTTGTGACTTTTTCTTGAGAGAGATGAGTGAATTCCCATTAACCTCATTTTGCGTGCCACTATTCTAAAGGTGAGGTTTGCTTAGGG